>OLKM01001923.1:48563-88383 GCA_900291075.1 Melanogrammus aeglefinus
GTAAATTATTAGAGTCTAGATCATATATTCTATAATTGATGTTCTACATTTCAGAGGTAACTGTTAACTGTAAGTTAATGCTTATTACTGCTTTAACACACTTTAATTAACGGTTACTTAATGCAGACTTTAGTTGTACGAGGTGTGACCAGGGATGTTTGTGACCGGTCGGACGTACTTCAGGTAGAAAGGGTCGTAGTCGATGGAGGACCTGGGCACGGCCGACGTCACGTAGAGGAAGCCGACGCCCGGTCTGCTCCGGATGAGTCTGATGATGTCGGGGGGGCTGAGGACGGCCGCGTCCCCCACCGCCGCCGCCGCCACCCCCACACTGCCGCTGGGGCGCGGCCGCCTCAGAGCAGCCGTCGGCGGGGCGGGCGAGGGCCTGGCGGCGGGGGAGCCCCGGGAGACGCCGGAAAGGGACTGCCTCCTGGTCCTCTTGGAGGCGGGCGGCTGATTGGGCGGACAGGGGGTCGACGCGGCCCCGCTCTGCACCAGCTGGGCCTTCAGCAACGGAGGGGGGAGAGAGAGAGAGAGAGAGGGGAGGGGGGACACATCACCAAACGGGGATCGGATGGTGTCCCTCCTGAGGGGGACACAAAGTACGAGGGATTGGGGTTCGCTTCTACTGCGCGGGGATCTCGATATTCCAATAATTGGAATATAGCAGGGCCCAGAGCGGTTGTTTTTGTTAATATTGATTCCGAGTGCAGGAAGTGGCGCCGGCAGAGACACCAGCTTCCCGTTTAATAGATGAATTATAAAAGGCAGCACAGTCGGATGGAACATGTTCGCGTGGTTTTCTCATTAAATCCCAGAGGCCTCGTTATAATTGTCTCCGCGGCGGCGTCATTGTAGTGCTTCCGCTGTGAACACTAACCCTTTTTTCCTTGACATGTGCCGGTAGCTCCGGTAAAGTGTTTGCATGCGCTCGCTTTGGGAGTCCTTCCTCCCGCTGTGAGTGCTGATGAAAGGAGGACGAGGACGAGGACGGCGACAGCGTGTCCCATCCCGGGAGGAGCATCCCGTGGCGGGCCGGTCTCCACACGCGGCCGGGCCGAGTGTGGAGGAGGCGGAGCTGGTTCTTCAACGGCGTCTACATCAGGGGGGGTGTCCAACGACGTCCAACACGAAATGGAAAACGGATTGCATTTATATACAGCGCTTTTCTAACCAGCGGCCGCTCAAAGCGCTTTACAATGCTGCCTATCTTTCACCCATTCATGCACACGCTCACACAGCGACGGCCGAGTTAACCATGGGAGGCGACAGCCAGTAGTTAGGGTGAGGCGTCTCGCTCAGGGACACCTCGAAACTCACCTAGGAGGAGCCGGGGATCAAACCAGCAACCTTTTGGCTACCAGTCAGCCCGCTCTACCTCCTGAGCCACATGGAGTTAGCAACTTTAGGCCACACTTTTGACCGACTTGGGGCTAAAGCCGGCTCAATAACTTGATTAGAGGAGATATCCCCCCTTGGTGGATCGATGGGTGTCACCTGCTTATCTTTGACGTTGGCCGCTGGCTTTGGTAAACTGGTGGGTTGGAGCTCGGGAAGCTTCTCGGTGTACATTATCCCTAAGATGTATAAACACAATCATATCATATCTCTGATTTGACACTTAAAAAAACCTGTTAATAGAAGGAAGTGACATGGTTCCAGCGGATGCATCCTGCCTACCTCCAGCCAGGTCTCTGCCGCTCTGACCTGGGTCGCCGTGCTGCTGTAGCCCGCCTCGGCTGGCCGAAGACATGGCTTCGTTATGTATGTATTGTGGTGGACTCTATGGACATAATTCACCATACTGTGTTATTGAGATGTTTTTCCCTTACTCAACTATGCAGGTTGTAAGTGTGTTCTGGTATAAGGAGTTATGCTACAATCTGAAGTGCATTACGCACAACACATCAGTGTACTATCTCGTTCATAGGGACGCTGTCTCTTTAAGATCGACACATCAATGTACTATCTCAACCCAGTCTCACGGAAATACGTGACACTGTCAACGTCATTTAATCTATTCATTCGTGATCTGGGGCACGTAATTTCAATTTTTTCGTGCCAAAAGCACAAATTTTGAACAATATGACAACTTTTGGCCACCCATTTCTACTTTCACCTTTAAATCTGAGAAATTGTGACAATTTACGGATATATTTAATGCAGGTACGCTGCTCTGTAAGCAAACCACGACGGAAAAAAGGTAGCCTGCTTCATCTCTTTTTGAAATGAGTTTGAAATTTGTGTTATTTTCGCACGAAAAAACTGAAATTACGTGTCCCAGATCACGAATGAATAGATTAAATGATGTGACGTGACAGTGTCACGTATTTTCGTGAGACTGGGTTGACTAGCTCGTTCTGTGCTATAGGAACGCTGTCTCTTTAAGACACATCAATGTACCATGTCCTTCTGTGTTATAGGGACGTCGTCTCTTTAAGACACATCAATGTACCATGTCCTTCTGTGTTATAGGGACGTCGTCTCTTTAAGACACATCAATGTACCATGTTGTTCTGTGTTATTATAGGAACGCTGTCTCTAAGACACATCAATGTACCATGTCGTTCTGTGTTATAGGGACGCCGTCTCTTTAAGACACATCAATGTACCATGTCCTTCTGCGTTATTGGGACGCTGTCTCTTTAAGACACATCAATGTACCATGTACTTCTGTGTTATAGGGACGCTGTCTCTTTAAGACACATCAATGTACTATCTCGTTCTGTGCTATATGAACGCTGTCTCTTTAAGACACATCAATGTACCATCTCGCTCTGTGTTATAGGGACGCTGTCTCTTTAAGACACATCAATGTACCATCTCGCTCTGTGTTATAGGGACGCTGTCTCTTTAAGACACATCAATGTACCATCTCGCTCTGTTATTATATGGACGCTGTCTCTTTAAGACACGTCAATGTACTACGTCGTTCTGTGTTATAGGGACGCTGTCTCTTTAAGATCTATACATCAGCCGGTAGGCGCAGTGTTTAGTTTTAACAGTTTTTGAACGAATTAAACGACACGCCGTTGCGTTCTCGGCTTTTCACTTATTGTATCACAATCTCCACAATATACAACTTACAGGTGAAAGGAGTAGGTTTTCGGTTCGACCTTGCAGCGTTAGACCCCTGCCAAGAGGAACCGACGGAGGGCGGTTGTCACCCGCCGCGTTAACTTTTGTTTACGGTTACTAAGCAACAGGATCAGGAGCAGTCATGTGACCAAACAAAGACGACTCTGGGCCAGGGGCGCCCAACCTTTATTGTTCCAAGGAGACGGGTTCATAGAAAAACAATGTCAATGCATCATTTTAAGATTTAACCTCAAGGACATGTTTTTCAACATGGTTTGTCATTTTCACAACTCAAGCAACAGCAATGAGATGCTTGAGTCTCAGGCTCCCTTCAACAACTCTTATATTATAATATATATATATATATATATATATATATATATATATATATATATATATATATATATATTAAATAAAATTATAAGAGAAACACCAAACTAGAGCACAGACAGTGCATTTACAGTGGTTGAGTTGCATGTTATGAACTAAGCGGCAACAAAGGCTAACTGTATGAATTGAATAAACCAATATTTAAAATTTCAGAACAATTCAGAAAACATTTCCCTTTTCTCCACGACAAATAAGAGTATGGAGGCCATGTGGTGGAGGAAATAACATGACACAGATAGCTGAAGTTATATTATTATTAATGAATATAATCACTTCAAGTTCAAGTCTGGGAATCGCTGCGGTAGAGTAGACCACCAGAGCTGAACACGTGGTCCACGTCCACACGTGTGACAAATGAGACAAGACAGTGCTGTCATGGCTATTATACTTTTTTATTATTCAATCACCTTTTTTCCCCAGTTGTGTTAGAAAAACTGCTGCGCAAGAGCATTTATAAGAACAGAAAAACGTTGGCATTATGACAGCAACTAGCTTTAGGGAAAAACATGGGAAAATGGCAACAGAATTTTATAAAGTCATTAATCAACGTGAATTTGCTGAACATTTGCTGCGACACACAATTACAATAAATAGGGCATGTAGACGAAACAGTAAAAAATGGTTTCTCTCTTTTCCTTCTTCTCTGCAGGTCGATATCAAACCGTCTCCAGCTCCGAGAGGGCTGAAGTCTTCCTCCGCTGCGATGTCAGCAGGCTTAGCTGTGAGAAAAAAGCAGACAAAATGAGCACTTGTGGTTTTTAATGGTCATCATTAAAATGCTTCAACCGAACTAAAAAATCTTTTTCGTTTTTTCCACAACGGCGGGTTGCACACACAGACACATTGTAGACCACCAAGTCGTTAGATTGCACATTATCCTAATGATATAAGCTGTAAAAAAGGTTAGAGTCCCCCTGGTTTTCGTTGGGTATTCCACAAAAGGTCAGCCCATACCTGCTGGGTGACAACGGTCGCCCTCTGCTCCGCCTGTGTCAGCCGCCTCTGAAGACGGACACTTTTTTCCTGGTACTCTGCCAGCTGTCTTTCATACTGTGGGGGGGACGGACACACACATTTAATTCTTTATTTGAATCCACCAATCACATTACAAGAGACAGGATTCAAATATTTCAGAGATAAGATAGGTCTTTGTTCAAGGGTACAAAAAACATCTCCTGCGCCACACTGCCTACCACTGCTGATATGGAGCAGAACACACACCACACACACACACACACACACACACACACACACACACACACACACACACACACACACACACACACACACACACACACACACACACACACACACACACACAAACACTTGATTTTTAAAGGGCAGGAACATTCCTTCTCTAAAAGTAATCCAGATCTTCTCATGTCTTAATAGATTTAAAACATTCCAGCAGCATTTGTGTGTATACCTATGCGTGTGTACATATATGGCTGTGTGTGTACCTGTTTGTATACCTATGCTTTCAGACCTATACGGTTGTGTGACTGTGTGCGTCCCTATCCGTGTGTGTGTGTACCTGTGTGTGCGTGCGCGTGTCCATGTGTGTTCCTTTGTACCTGTGTGTGTGTGTGAGTGTGAGTGTGAGTGAGTGTGTGTGCGCACACAGACGTGTGCCTTTGTGCCAATGCGTGCGTGTAACTATGTGTGCATGTGTACCTATGCGTGCCTGTGTAACAATGTGTTCATGTGTACCTATGCGTGCGCGTGTACCTATGCGTGTGCGTGTACCTATGCGTGCGCGTGTACCTATGTGTGTGTGCGTCACGCTACCTCTGCGATGGTCTGATGGTCCGCGTCCAGCTGGAGCTCCAGCTCTTGAGTGCGCTGCTTCTGTCGACCCAGCTCGTCTGTAGGAGTCGTGCGTCCGCTATCCGGTGTGTGTTGTACCTGTGTGTGCGTGCGCGTATCCATGTGTGTTCCTTTGTACCTGTGTGTGTGTGTGTGTGCCTTTGTGCCAATGCGTGCGTGTAACTATGTGTTCATGTGTACCTATGCGTGCGCGTGTACCTATGCGTGCGCGTGCACCTATGCGTGCGCGTGCACCTATGCGTGCGCGTGCACCTATGCGTGCGCGTGCACCTATGCGTGCGCGTGCACCTATGCGTGCGCGTGCACCTATGCGTGCGCGTGTACCTATGTGTGTGTGCGTCACGCTACCTCTGCGATGGTCTGATGGTCCGCGTCCAGCTGGAGCTCCAGCTCTTGAGTGCGCTGCTTCTGTCGACCCAGCTCGGCCCTGTAGGAGTCGGGAACATACGAGAGAGCCAACAGCTGTTGCAGATCAGAGCTGCCAGTTAAGTGCGACTCAAAAAGGCCCAGCGGTGGCAAGCGACAGATTTCTCCGCCACAGCCCTGCTCGCCGCTGCTGCTGAGCTGCACAGCCCGGTCAGTGGCTGGCCGGCGTCAATAGAAAACACAAAATATGGGAAATAAAATTCGATTGAAAAAAAACCTTCAACTTTTGTCTAAAGTTGTACATTTGTTGTTGCTCGACCAAAGCAGCCGTCTAGACTGTGATTAATTATTTAGGGGTGAAAAACATCTATAAACGTTTGATGGGAATCCTTAGATGGTGCAATCAAGCTGCCAAGACGGGGGTTTTGTAGTGTGCTCCCAAATCTGGGCCGGTCTTTTAAAGAGCCTTGGGGGGGCCCGGTATTTCTTTTCACAGGATAAGTCTGAGATTCTCGCATCTGATTGGTTAGAAGGGCTCTCCTTTAGAGCGTGTTTCGAATAGTCCTAGCTGCTTGCCGGAGTTATGGGTTAGGGTTAACCCATAACCTAACCCTAACCCATCGGAGGAGAGCCCTTCTAACCAATCAGGGGTAAGGATGCCAGACTTATCCTCCAAAAAGAAATATGGCTTGGGGGGGGGGGGGGGGCGGATGGTCCATGGCGATGGTTGTTTCTCAGCCTCTCCGCTCCCAGGCCGGTCTTACCGCAGTGTGGCGATCTTGGCCTCATAGGCCTGCGCCAGCTTCTTGGCCTCCTCCTTCCAGCGCTGGGCACTGCGCTGTTGGGCTGTGAGGAGGCGCGTCAGGTCGTCGCTGGAGCTGCGGCTGCTGGCCTCAAGCTGTCGCACGCGGGCGTCCAGGCCCAGCTCCTTCTGGCTGTACTCCTGCTCCATCTGGGACACCTGAGGAGCAGGGTGGCAGGCAGGCAGGCAGGCAGTGAGATATACATTGAAAGAGACAGTGAGACAGACAGACGGAGAAACAGACAGATGGAGAAACAGACAGAAGGAGAAACAGAAACACATGAGAACAAGAAAGGGAGAGCAAAACACAGACAGAAGGACAGACAGAGCGAGAGAGAGCCAGGGACAGATAAAAGGGTGATAGATGAAAACGAGGCAGTATAGGACATGTCAAGGCAGAGCCAGGGTTAATTAACTTTAAAAAGGTAATGAGCTAAGCTAATTGGTTGGCAAAAAAAAAACACAGAATTGTTCTTTGCACAAAATTTGAATACACACGTTCTTCTGTGTTAATCGACAAGTAATAATAATAATAATAATAATAATAATACTTTTAATTTATAGTGCCCTTTTCATCCGAAGATCTCAAAGGGCTAGAGGTTAAAAGCAAAAAAAAAAAAAAAAAAGGGGGTTTAAAAACATCTAAGAGCGGGAGCCAAAGGTTTTCTTAAAAATAAATGTTTTAAGACCTTTTTTCAATTAGTGGATTGTGGTGCCCTGAAGGTGTCAGGGAGGGCGTTCCACAGGCGTGGGGCGGCGGCACTGCGGGCCCTATCTCCCATAGTCCTAAGATTGGTTCCGGGTATGTGGAGGAGGTTAGAGTGATTGGAGCGTGTTGTGTTATGTTGGTTGAGAAGTTCTTTGAGGTAGGGGGGGGGGGGGGGGGGGGGGCATGTCCATGGATACATTGGTGAGTGAGGAGGGAAACCTTGTACTCAATCCTGGTGGAAACCGGAAGCCAGTGGAGTGAGTGGAGAAAGGGAGTAATGTGCTCATGCTTGCGCACTCTCATCAGGATCCTAGCTGCATTGTTTTCTATGTATTGAAGCCTCTGCAGGCTCTTAGGGATCCCGATGAGTAGTGCGTTACAGTGGTCCAATTTGGAGGAGATAAAGGTATGAACTAGTTTTTCAGAGTCTGAGAGGGAGAGAATGGGGCGGAGTTCGGAAATGTTGCGGAGGTGATAGAAGGAGGTCTTGCAGATGTGGTTGATATGGTATTCAAAAGTGAGTTGGGGGTCCATTTTTACTACAAGATTTGACTGTTGATGAGAGAGAGGGATAGTTGAGCCAGAAAAGCTGATGCTGGTTATGGATGATGATTTGGTCTGATGAGAGGTGCCGATCAGGATGGCTTCGGTTTTGGAGCTGTTGAGTTGGAGGAAATTGTGCTCCATCCACACCTTTATCTCCTCCAGACACGTGGTGAGTTTTGATGGGGATGATGTTTAAGGGGGGCTGGCAGCTGTGGCATTGACAGAGCTGTGTGTCGTCGGCGTAGCAATGGAATGAAAAAACCATGGCGGCTGATGACCTGACCAAGGGGGACGAGGTAGAGGAGGAAGAGGATGGGGCCAAGGACTGAACCCTGGGGGACACCGCAAGTGACTGTGTGTGGGTTTTGATGACTGGAACCAACTGAGGGGGAGTGCCAGTGAGTGCAGTGGTGAGGTGGAGGCGGTTTAGAACAATGTCATGGTCGACAGTGTCAAAAGCAGCAGAGAGATCCAGAAGGATGAGGAGGGAGGGGGGAGCCAGCGTCGGATGACCTCAGGAGGTCGTTTGTAACGCCTACGAGTGCAGTTCCTGTGCTGTGTGCGGAGCGGAAACCAGACTGGAATTTCTCGTAGAGGTTGTTTAGTATGAGGTGGTTTTGAAGGTGGGTGGCAACTTCTTTACTCTGGATATGAAGGGGAGATTGGAGATGGGCCTGTAGTGTGATAGGACTTCTGGGTCAAGGGTGTGATTTTTGAGCAGTGGTCTGATTATGGCTTTCTTTAAGACGGGGGGGGGGGGGGACGTGGCCAGTTTGGAGAGAGTGATTTATAACAGAGGTGATCAGGGGACTTGAGACAGTGATATGGGTTTTTACCAGGGAGGTTGGGAGAGGGTCCAGGGCACAGGTGGAGGGTTTCATCTTCCTGATGATGTTCTGCACCTCTTCTGATGAAACCACAGGAGAGCAGTGTAGGGGTTGTGAGATGGCATATGTATATGGGGGAACGGTTTGGGTGGGAGGACCGGAAAGAGCAGAGGGAATATGTGCAATCTTTGCTTTGAAAAAATCCATGAAGTGATTGCACTGTTCTTCTGTGGTGCCAGTAAGCGAGGGGGGATTGTGGTTTGAGAAGATGGTTGACAGTAGAGAAGAGCTGTTTGGAATTTCCTGGATTGTTTCTGATGGCGTCAGAGTAAAAAAAGCAGCTTCAACACACTGAATCCATTGTCAAGTACACTAATCGCACGCATCGAAGTGACAACGTTTCAGATTTACAGCGACACATTATTACAGCGCCCTATATTTCGACCGGGGGTGCTATGTATAGCACATACAATACCAGCTGATGTAATCATTCTTCCACTAGCCTCTTTTTTCCCTTTGTATCCACATCCAATCCGACCCCACTCTGTCCTCTGTACCAGCCTGGAGCCTCTTCCACCGCCGCCTCCAACCCAGTCAGCCGACCCCTCTAACACACAACACGAGCTCAGTGTTCTCCATCCTCCTCTTCCCTGCAGGAGCTGCCTCCCCACTGTTCCTCACCGTCCTCCCCTTTCTCCTCCCCCCCCACATCAGCCTTGTTAATAGACCCACACTGGGCGGTGTCCTCCTGTGCTCATCCATCTACCACCCCCGCCCCCCCCCACCCCCCACCACTGTGTACCTGTTGCTTGGCTCTTTTCTGCACCAGCAGGTTGGCCTTGCGCTGCTCGTCCATCTCCCTGCGGAGCTGCAGGTTCTCCTGCTGCAGCTGCAGCCGCTCCTCGCTGACGCCCACGCACTCGTCCCGGGCGCCGGCCAGCGAGCCCTGCAGCCGCCGCACCTCCTCCTGGCTGCGGGCCAGCTCCTCGCCGTACCTGTCGACCAGGACGACGACGACGACAGGTGAGTACAGGAGCAGCGTGGGAGGCAAAAGGAGGAGAGGAAGACGGCTTTATAAACTTTGACTTTACAGAGCCAGGACGAGATGAGAAGGCATCCACTCGTTTGCTGATCATCACACACAGAGACCTCACTTTTTCCAAGACCCTCTACCTAACTCTCCCCCCCTCCCTTAGCCTCCCTTTGACCCCAACTTAAACTTCCAAACATCACTCGAGGATATGCTCTTCTGCTTGAACCTAACACACCACCGGAAGATTCTGTTGATAAAGACAAGAAAATAATTGATAATGGACCTTATGCACTTCCCGGTAGTGTGCTGCGCTGACTGCAACGGGATGCCTGGACTCTCGTTACAGTTCACCGGCCAGCACTGATTTAAAATGTTTACTTTGCACTCCTGATCCTCCCTGGAAGGAGGGATCCCCCAATCTGAAGGAGGGATCCCCCACTCTGCGTTCCTTCTCTAGATTTCCTCCTTGCTAATTAAGGGAGTTTTTTCTTGCCCTCTGGGGGGGCTAGGGTCAGGGGGGGGGGGTTCATAAACATACAGCCTGTTAAAGGAGACATATTATACCACCAGGTGAGTGTGATTAGCCTTGCAAGCCGTTTTGAAAATCTGCCCAATATGACATCAGCAGTGGGCGCGTCCACCTAGATCTGCGCTGGATAGATGAGCAACGTTTCCTTCAGTCCACTGGGTAGGCTGGTAGAGTGATCTATCCAGCACACCTGGTGGCATAATATGTCCCCTTTAAGCCCTTTGAGAGTGTACCCGTGATGACAGAGCCCTAGATGGATGCGCGGATGAATGAATGGAGAGAGATGAAGAAAAATAAATAAAAGTGTGTGTACACACACACACACACACACACACCACACACAGCCACACACAGAGAGTAAACAGTAGTTTGCATGCCAGCGTCTCGCTCCACTGCTGGCATTGACCCGTCTCGGGCTCCCCTTGATAGTTTGGTACGGGGGCCTTTTGGAGGTACAGGGAGCGGCACATAATATTCTTTGGAAAAAAAAAAGAATGAAAGCTCGGGCAGGAAATTTGATATTAACAAGAGCGAAACGGTTTACGCGTGCAATCGTGGCGAGCCAGCTCTGCGTTGGCAGGTAACACGTCTTAATTTGAAAAGAGTCAATCCCTTGAAACAAAACCACAACCGAGGAAATAACGTCGAAACGGCAAGGGCAGGTTTTTCAGGAACACCGAGAAAGTCATTGAGCATGAGAACGTCGGTAACCCCGAGAGCGAGGACCTTCACGCCGCTCAGCAATTGAAAGCCGTGAATAGCAACCGGAGGAAGAACAAAAAAATAAATAAGAAAACCCAGAGAAATAATATATATTCCACTCCAGTCTCCACACACACACACACACACACGCGCGCACCCTGTGAGTAAGATGCAACTCACTCCATGTCCAACTTTTTGAGTTTATTCTGAGTGCTCTGCAGAGTGATAGTCATGTCGTCCCTCATCCTGTCTGCGTCTAGACACCGTTGGTGGAGCGCATCTATCTTCCTGAACTCTGGCTCCGCCCGGCCCTCTTTGTACACCTACAGGGGGGGGGGGGGGGGAAGGGAATAAATAAAACGCTTGAAATTAAAAAGAAATCAAGTCTTTATGAATAAAACATCCACGACTCGCTCCTTTTCCGCACCTTCTCCAGCTCTTCCTCCACTGCCTTCCTCTCTCGATGGGCCCGCTCCATCTGCGACTCTTTGTCCGCACACTCCTGCCGGCCGGGGGTGGGGGTGGAGGTGGTGGTGGTGGTGGTGGTGGTGGAGGAGACAAAGGAGAGACGGGTGGTTCAACATGTTGGAATACGAGGCACAGAGGACCACAGTGTTTCCCGACGCATGGATTTATTCGTGGCAGCCATCCACGGTATCATCATTGACTGCCACATATTGATTTCCGCTCCTTTGTTTCACTATTTAAGATGGGTAAAATCTTATTTCATTGTGGAGCTGCGCGCATCACATTGATTCGCTCGGCCCCACCTTGCCCCCGCCTCCGTTCTCTCGCGAACACGTTGGCAACGGAGCCGACTGTGAGCGACCGCCCCCCCCCCCCCCCCCCCCCCCCCCACCGCCTCCTCCTCCCCCCCCTCGGTGCACTTTCAATCAAACCATGATCATGCGAGGGAGGAAGGATTATTGTTGGCCTCTCCCCACGGAGATGACGGCTGGCCAAGTTCCTCAACAGAATCAATCCCGCGTGAACTCGGCAGCACGATTCTGTCCAAAAACTGAAGCATTCCAGTGAACTCTGATAAGTCGGCCCGTCTACGGTGTTAACACAACGCTGTCAATCTCGGAGAGAGCGCAGTCTTTTGGTGCGTTAAAAAGCAAACATGTACGGAGCCGTTTTCTTATGAAACATTGGAACATCAGGTGCGCGTGTTAAACACCTTCATCAGGGAGGGACTGGGACAATAAAGCAGGACTGTGAGGCAGTCAGAAACTTAACTCTTCGCACAGTGCTCATAAATGTTGTTTTCGGTCGTCGAGTCCAACAATAGGATTTCAATACCCGCTTAACAATTCTGCCAACAAGCCCGCATTAATACCACAGACAGTAGCTTTCTCTGAAACTCTTTTATCACTGGGCAGTGCTGTGGCGGGAAGTGTTTTGGAACAGAGGGGGCTTCTATAGTTGCAGCAAATAGTTTGTAGATTTGTTATATTTGATACGGCTTTGTTGCGATACACAAATGTGTAAATGATCAGATTCAACAAGCCCTGTCTAAACTTTGCGAATTAGTTTTTATCCGGGTAGTTGAGGTGAGCTCGGCTCGCCGATGACTCAAACCCTGGTAAGAATACAGCCGTGTTGTGGCGGTTGTTAGCCGGCTACACAGAGCTGCTAATCAATATCTATTGCTCATTTTTCACCGAGTACTTGCCGTGGAGCACTCGTGTGGAGTGTCATTATATAGAATAATTAGTTGAAAGGGGTGAGATCACGCCACCAGGTGCGAGTGTGAATGGCCATTACAAGTCGTTACAAATCTGCCTTTGACGGATAGATCAGCTGGTAGACGGATCCATCCAGTGTAGATTTAGTTGGACACGCTCACAAGTATTCAAACGGCTTATAAGGGCTAATCCAGGGTATCTGCAGGTTTCAACAAGTCAAATTTAAGGCTTTTTAAGACCTTTTTAATACCACCTTGAGTGAAATTTAAGACCTAAAACACGCGATGGTGGGGGTTGGCAACAGACGCGAGCCAACATCGGAAACGGACGTCTTCCAGCCAACTGTCCTTGAATTTTCACCTACCCATTGTCGCAGACTAGCAAGAAAGAAGCCTCTCTACATGTCCTCCGTGAAGTCACTCGAGAAAAATAAAAAAAATATATAGTCCTGCCCCGACAAATTTAAGACCCTGAGTTACAGTATTTAAGACCAGCATATGACATTTGTAACGAATTTAAGACTTTTTAAGGCCTTAAATTTAGAAACATGAATTTAAGACTTTCTAAGACTTTTTAAGGATGCGCCGACACCCTGTAATCCCACTCACACCTGGTGCTATGATATCACCCCTTTAAGAAGCATGGGGATTTCTTCTCAAATGCACCCCGCCCCCACCCAGACCCCCTCGTCGGTCAGCTACGCCCCCGAAAAACAAAGATCATTCTGTGTGGAAACGCTGTGCGGGGCACGTTCAAGCGTGGACCGGGATGAACGGGTGACGACGCAACGCGTGCGGGCGGGACCTCACCAGCTGCAGGGCGGAGAGCTCTTCGGCCATGCGCTGGATCTGAACGTTGCACTGCTTGCGCACGTTCTCCACCTGACAAACAGAGAGAGGGATAAATAACTGCAACTACACACGGAACAAGTGACTCGGCGGCAGCTGTGGGGCCAAGAGAACTGAAACGTTGTTGTTTACCGTCGCTAGTCAGACAGCTTATGTTTAAGCAATGAGTACCGTCGACCAAATGGGGAAACAATAACCTTCTTGTGTTACCTGTGTGCACACAGGTGGGGTTTTTTTATCACGAAAATGGGACTAGCGTAGAAGAATGCAAATTAAGGCAATGATCACATGTGGTGCTACTGATTTGATAAGCTAGCTGAAAAATACGTTGTTGATTCAGGCTGGTTTTCCTCTTGCAATTTATGCCACGTTAAATAAATAAAGAACAGAAAAGGTTCAGCGAGTCCACGGGGCACACAATGCGGTGGTCTTAAAGTCTGTAGTCTCCCCCCCCTCCGCATGTCTGGTGGCAAACGCTCCCCTCTGCGACCCCACACCAACCAACTTTAACCGGGAGTGGATTGTCGCCCGAACACGATAAGTAAAACCGACAATTTATAGAAACCTTTAACACTTTGTCTCAGCCTGCAGCGATCCGGGTCTGAGAAAACAGTGTGTGAATTGGGGCCTGGAGGCATTAACGTGCCGCCGTTTCTTGTTTAAAATGGGAAGAAAAAAACACAAGATAAGTAGCGGTGCACTTATTATAATAATAGTGCGGCATAGTGCGAGTGTTAAACAAAAAAACCCAAATAAAAGGAAGCTAAGCCGACTCCGATGCAATTGTTCGCTGCCTCTGAACAACGGGGACCTGCGTGGACCCAGATCTCCACCCTGCCCACCTCCTTTCTGGTGCGCACGGCTGCATCCTGAATCAGCTGCTTAATGGCCTCCTTTGTTTTCTCCAGCTCCTCCACCTTCTGCTTCTCCCTCAACAGGGCCTAGAGGAGGGAGAGAGAGAGAGAGAGAGAGAGAGAGAGAGAGAGAGAGAGAGAGAGAGAGAGAGAGAGAGAGAGAGAGAGAGAGAGAGAGAGAGAGAGAGAGAGAGAGAGAGAGAGAGAGAGAGAGAGAGAGAGAGAGAGAGAGAGAGAGAGAGACAGAGAGAGAGAGAGAGAGAGACAGAGAGAGAGAGAGAGAGAGAGAGAGAGACAGAGAGAGAGAGAGAGAGAGAGAGAGAGAGAGGAAAGAGAGAGAGACAGAGAGACAGAGACAGAGAGAGAGAGAGAGAGCGGAGAGAGAGAGAGAGACAGAGAGAGGGAGAAGGGGCGAGAGAGAGGGAGAAGGGGCGAGAGAGAGAGACAGACAGACAGACAGACAGACAGACAGACAGGACAGAGAGAGAGAGAGGGAGAGAGAGGAAGAGGGAGAGAGGGAGACAGAGAGAGAGACAGAGAGAGGGAGAGAGAGGGAGAGGGAGAGGGAGAGAGGGAGACAGAGAGAGAGACAGACAGAGAGAGGGAGAGAGAGGGAGAGAGGGAGAAGGGGCGAGAGAGACAGAGAAGGGGCGAGAGAGAGAGAGACAGAGAGAGACACACACACACACACAGTGAGAGAGAGACACAGTAAGACACACAGTGAGAGAGAGACACACACAGAGAGAGAGAGAGAGAGAGACACACAGACACAGTAAGAGAGAGAGCCAAACGGCCGACGAAACAAAGACCATTTCAGAGACCGAGGGAGTTTGCAGAAACAATAAGGTGGAGGAGGGGCTAAGGAGAGTAAAAGGGGCCTCCCTCCTCACCTGCTCCTTCTGCAGCGAGGCCTCCTCGGCGAGCTGAACGCTTTCGCGCGCTTTGGCCAAAACGTCGTAGCGCTCGTCCTCCAGGGAGGCACAGCGTCCCTGGAGCTCCCCCACCTGTCTCTCCCACACCGCCTGCTCCCTGCGCACCGCCTCCGCCTCCTGGGACGCGGCCTTCAGCCTGGAGCCCGGGGGGGGAGGAGGGGGAGAAGGGGAAGGGAGAGTACACAGGGAGACGTAGCAGAGTGCACAGGGGGATAGCTGTCAGGGGAAATGGGTCAAAAGCGGCTGTGTGTGTGTGTGTGTGTGTGTGTGTGTGTGTGTGTGTGTGTGTGTGTGTGTGTGTGTGTGTGTGTGTGTGTGTGTGTGTCTCTCTCCGTGTGTGAATGTCTCTCTCTCCGTGTGTGAATGTCTCTCTCTCCGTGTGTGAATGTCTCTCTCCGTGTGTGAATGTCTCTCTCTCCGTGTGTGAGTGTCTCTCTCTCCGTGTGTGAGTGTCTCTCTCTCTCCGTGTGTGTGTGTGTGTGTGTGTGTGTGTGTGTGTGTGTGTGTGTGTGTGTGTGTGTGTGTGTGTGTGTGTGTGTGTGTGTGTGTGTGTGTGTGTGTGTGTGTGTGTGTGTGTGTGTGTGTGTGTGTGTGTGTGTGTGTGTGTTCACCTGGCCTCCAGCTGACTCAGGGCTGACTGGAGCTGCAGGAGTCTCTTCTCCGCGGCATCCTCTCGACCCTGAGCGTCACGCGCCTCTTCCTCCTACGCACACAATTAAACGCACACACTCAATTTGACTTTACATTCAGGGCCTTTAGCAGCCGTGTACAGCGACTTACAATAATTTGTCAGAAGGAGAAATAACTATACTATCTCTGTCGGTACAGTAAGGATGTTGATGGAAGTGCCAAGCACTACCAATCACTAGGTTAACCCGTTCCCCGTACACAACAAAGACCGCTAGGATAAGACGCTACACAATGTCGGTACCATCTTGAAGTGCAAAGACGTACGACATACAAGCATGCACCTCTCCGACTAAGACAGGTGGATACTTTTATTTTTCATTTCACTTTGCTTCTTGCAACATGGAAGGTACTTATGTCGCACAAAAACACGTCAATACCTTTCTCTGCAGACGATCTTGGACGTTGTGCAGCAGTCTGGTCATCTCCTCCACGCGGCCTGTGGCTGTCCTCAGCTCAACTTTGGTCTGCCTGCGCGGGGGGGGGGGGGACGACGACGACAACGACACAAAGGAAACGTGGAGCAGATGAGGGCGGGGGGGGGATTGTGAGCAGAGGGATTGTCAGTCGAACAAACTCCTGAATAGGCGGGGATAGGGTGGCCAGTTCTGGTCCACGGCATAATCAGTAGGCGGTGAAGCGAGCAGGCCATTCCGACTCTGGTTGTAATCAATCCAGAGTCAAAAGATGGATCTGGCGGTGTTGGTGTGGGGGGGTGGGTGTCAGATTACCTCAGCTGCCCGCGTTGCTCCTCCATCTCCGTGCTCTGCTCCGTCAGGGTCCGCACAAATTGCTGGTTCGTCTGAGAATGGCAGGAGAGGCACAGCGACCGAGGGTGAGCCATTACACACACACACACACACACAGATACACCGGGTGTGCGTGAACAAACACACTGAAACGCTCCCTTCCTCAACTTTGCTTTTGTCTTGTGCCACCATGCGGGAACTTTCAGGCCCTGGGTCGTCGGTGGTTCTCCACACACACACACACACACACACACACACACACACACACACACACACACACACACACACACACACACACACACACACACACACACACACACACACACACACACACACACACACACACACACACACACACACACAGAGAGGCAGCCGGTGTGAAGAGTCAAAAAGGGACCGAGCTGTCTCATTAACAATGCATCACACGTATATAGTGTCACTCCCCTCGACTCTGTCCACGCTCCTAAAGACGGAAACAGGTGCCCGTACAAGTGTGTGTGCCGCGCAACAGCTTAATCTCCAAATTAAGCTAATCCAACTGCTAACCTTTCCCCGCAGTCACGCCGAATTCAAATAGACAGCGTGTGAGAGAAATAATATCTGGATAAAGGCTTCCCTAACAACCCGTAATGAAAACTTGCTGCCAGACACACACCGTGGCTCAGTTACAATTTCCAAATGAGTTATTAGAAGCGCCGGTTTCCTCTTCTTATCTTCCTTTTTCTCCGAACAACAGATCATTAAGGGGGTCTCCTGCTCGATTGGTGGGCGATCGTTTAACGAGCTTTTAATAGACCATCACTCACCGATTCCAGCTTTTGATTGGCCACTTGGATATTATGGGTGTGCTGTTGGAATTGGACAAGCTGGTCCTGGAAGAGAGAGAGGAGGAAGCATCCGATGAATTACTATTAGCATTCGGTCATTTACCAGACTCTGACGAAGCTGGTCGCCCGACCGCGATGATTCTAATGGTGATGTCATTAGGAGCAGGTAGGGGCTAGACATCTAGCGCAAGGATGACGGACGACCAACTGTGGACATGGGCGTTTTGCCTTGGAAAAAACATGAACGACACGTCACGTAAAGTGTACACATTTCTTACACTTTCATCAGGTTCAAGCACGTAACCTAAATCCCCCACACTGTCTTTAGCGTCGGCATTCCAATTTAGCCGCGAGGGATTAAACGTGGGAGGAGAAATCGTGACGCAAGAGTTTTAAAGGAATTCAGTTCCACTTCTTGCAGACGTTTGATCCTTTATTCTTTGGCTTCGTAAACACGTTAGGAGGCAGACGTGTAGCAGTGACCCAAGGTACTGTCAACAGAGAGAAAATAAATATAAAACTCTCTCCCTCTCCCATTCAAATTGAGGGTGCAGCGAGCAATGCAAGACCACAAGACATACAGAACACAGGAAGAACCACGTATGGGGCTCCCACACCCTCCTTAAACACTAACCAGAGACCAACCGGAGAGTATCTATCGCTGACATGAATTGAGTTTGCTATTCCTTGCATGTAGTGGCTTACTGGGGGCTTTGACTGAACGAGCACCACCGCAGAGTGCAGCGGTGGTGGTGGTGGTGGTGGTGGTGGGGACGGTCGTGTGGCTGCTAGCCTGTACCTTGAGCTGCTGCCGCTGGGCTCCGTGGACCTGTCCCTCAGACACGCCCCTCTGATAGAGCTGTTGGAGTCGGTCCAGCTCCTGGACCGCCGTCTGCCACAGCTCCATAGCCTGCTCGCGCTCCTACACACACACACACACACACACACACACACACACACACACACACACGAAAATAACATAGATGTTTGAAAGACAGAGGAAGAGAAAGAAAAAGGAGAGAGAAGAGAGAGAGGACGAAAGAGTGAATTGAAAGAGAAAAATAAAGAAAGGAGAAAGAGAGGGACTAATGTACAGCCACACTGAACACGTTACGCGTGCTAACCTGCCGGTTGATCATTGTGTTTCACAAAAATGGTTCAACGCGCCTTACGCACCTACACAGCTAGATGAGCCCACCCAAAACTTCCTTTCTCCCGCTACTTTCCTTTTGCTCCACAAACATGGCTGAGATCCTTACCATCGCTGCGCTGTATTTGTTGTGGGAGTTCGAGGAGATTAGGAAACCCAAACGCCGTCATGTTTGGGTGCATGACATCCTCTGTAGGTGCGCTCACAGCTGGGTGAGTTTCACCACCTCCTCCAGGAACGCCGCCTGGATGACGGCCGGTTCCAGCGGTATTTTCGGTTGAGTGGGGCCTTGTTCGATGACCCGCTAGCCCGGGTTGGTGCCCGGATCTCCCGTCAGGACACCAACTACAGGCGCTCCATATCGGCTGCGGAGCGCCTGTCCTCCGTCTGTCTGCCAGTGACACCGGGTCAAGCTCAACGCTGATTGGTTATCGCGGCTAAGCGTCACGCGTAGGAGCGTTACATTCATACACGTGTCTAACGCGACTAACGCGCCGCTTTAGCACGTGTAACACGTCCACGCGCCTAAACCAATGGTTTCCTATGCAAAAATGCAGATTTTCTACGCCTCTAACGCTCGTAACGCCTTCAGTGTGCCCGTACCTTAAGGTATAGAGAGAAAAAGGGAGAGAAGAGGGAGAGGAAGAAGGAATGAAAGTAGAGAGAGAAAGAAAGAAAGGATGGAGACGAGAGGGAAAGAGACAGATATAGATGGAGAGAAAAGGGGAGAGGACGAAAGTGAAAGTAAAGAGAAAGGATGGAGAAAGAAAGGAAAAGAGACAGTCAACAGAGATTGGGCGAAAAATGGAGAGAAAGAAAGAAAAAGGGGGGACAGACCTGCCCGGAGAGCTGCATTTGTTCCTGGAGGTTCTTGATGACTCCCTCTTCCTCCAGGGAGCCACTGTTCTCAAGGCCCGGAGCCACTGGCAGGGCTTGAAGCTGGCCTTCCACCGATTCCCGCAGTTCAGCATGCAGCCTGGGAGATATGCAGGGGAGACCCATGTGCTCCAGTTCCCAAAATAACACACAGCAGCGAGTTCTTCTTCAACTAGAGACTCGAGTAAGGACTGCTACAGTCTCATCACTCTCATGCTATCAGGCAAAGCTCAAATCTGAGTGAAAAGGCAGTTTCCCTGTTTTCCACTTCCAATTTGTTTGGAACAACTATGTTGCTGAAGGCAGGGGTCTGTACGTGTTTAATGGGCCAACAGTGGACCCAAACTCAGCTGGACCTAGAAGAGCTAACATACTGTCCCGTAATTAGCGTCCTTAGACTCAGTGTCTGTAAAGGTTTGAAATCAACACTGTGGAGACTGGCCTCTGTAGAAACATCCAAGTAGGAAAAATGAATGTTGTACGTCCTTGTGGAGCATCTTATCCTAGCTATCTCTGTTGTATACGGGGAATGGGTTAACCTAGCGATGGTTAGTGCTTGGCACTTGGTTCTATGAACATCCTTACTGTACCATCAAAGGAATTATTGTTTTTTTCTCCTTCTGACAAATGTACACATTGTAAGTCCCTTTGGATGAAAGCATCTGCTATACGCCATTCATTTAAATGTATATGTAAATTTAATGTAAAATCCCCTTCATTTTCTTGCAAATGAGTTTCTCATTGGCAGAATATCTCCGTACCTAAACAGAGAACACGCTGTTATGTTCCCTGGTCCAGGCTTTGTGACGCCTCCTGAAGAAGTTCTGCTGTTACACACCACTGCTGCAGCCGAGAGAGGCTAAAATGCACTAATTCAATATGCATAAATATATGACACACTGTATTTACGATCTATTAAAAATCTTGTATCTGGTGTGACGCTTGAGTAGGCCTGTGCTATGTGGTGTTATGGCGAGGTGTTAATTAACAATAGAACTCAGCTCTTCATCGGAGGAAGGACCTGATTCGTCTAACAAGATGGAGCACATCAAAGTTAACCTATAAGGGAAGGGTCAAGCCTTAAGGGAGCTGATTAAAAACGTTGTAAATGTTGAAAATTCTATCTGATTTTGTAAAAGATCTGTAGGATGAAAAATATAAGCGAGGGATATTTTTCTTTAAATATCAATGTATATTGAATCACACAAAGTCAATAGCCACCCTTCCCTGGCATCGGGTTTTCACTCTGTTAAGTGTAGAATGTCCTTCTGGGGTGAATACATTGAAATGTAATGGGCTTGACTTGAATAGTCGGTTGTACATAACGTCTTATGCACAGATAACCTTCGTACCGTTCGTTCTCCTTGATGACCCTCTCCAACTTGACCTTTACGTCGGCCATCTGTGCCTGTTGATTACAATTATGATTTAAAGCTGTTTGAAATGTGGCATTCAGGAATCATCAATGGAAATAATGGAATGAAATGAAAATATGGAAACTCCCGACCTAGTGTGTAGGTGTGGGTGTCACTTGTCGGAGCTTATGCCTTGCAACAAATAGCGACTTATCGATGAGGCCTTCATTAATAGTAGCGAGATAAGACTCACTCGTTCAGAGTTCACCTAGACTCTGCATAGCCCCCCCTCTTAACCCCCAACCCCCCTATTATGCACTTATTGTATGTTGTACATCGTTGCACTTAGAAACAGTACTTTGTGTAGCGTATTTTCCTAGCTATCTTTGTTGTGTAACGGAATTTGTTAATCTAGCGATTGTTAAGGCTTGGCACTCGGTTCTATGAACATCCTTACTGTACCGACAGCGATATATTGTTGTTTCTCTTTCATCTGACCAATATACTTATTGTAAGTCGCTTTGGATAAAAGCGTGCAAAATGCCCTGAATGAAAAATGAAATGGAGGCAAGTGGTGTAAAATTCATACTCCAAATTACCTGGTGTCTGTGCAATTGCTGAGTCATGTCTTCCATGTGTCTGTCGTATTCCTCGATCAAAGGAGCCATGATGCTGTCGCACAAAGTAGAGCACAGACATGAGTTCTTTAATACCTTCTAATGACATGATTATAGGAAGTGCAAAGGCCTACCAAGAGAGCACCAGTAATTAATATAAGATACAAAGCGATACAGTTAAATGTGTGAAATAAATTACCTGACAGACTGATGCAGTGTGCAGTGTGAACTTCACACTTGTATTTTATGTATTTAATAATATGCCATAGGAAAATATAGTTGTACTATACCTTTTATCTGACATCCAAAGGCCAGGGGATTCGGCAGGTCTTGGATCCTCCACATGACAGCTAGCCTATCCAATGTGCATCACAAGGTCTTAAATTTGTATGGGTTTGTGTTTTTCATCAGCAGTAGCCTTGAGGTGCCTGCTAACCTCAATTATTCAATCGAACACAGAGAGCAATCTTTTGCTCTGGAACTGGTTGGAACATACACTCATTTACATTAATACTTGGAACTAGGAGCCTGGCTCTGCAAAGACTTTCATGCTCAGATAAGATAACCAAGATGCCACTACCTGAGCTGCCATGGTGGTGTGACTGCGGCTGCCATCCTGGTACTTGCTGAGAGCCCAGTTCAATCTCTGCACTGAACCACACACACACACACACACACACACACACACACACACACACACACACACACACACACACACACACACACACACACACACACACACACACACACACACATTGATAAATAAAGACTTCTACACATACGAAATCAATAACGATGATCAGGAAACGGTCTGCTCTTAATGCCTGCAGCTCTCTGACTTACCTTGATCTCGTAGAAATTCAACTTCGGCTTGCATGCTGGGATGAGAGTGTGAAGGGAACTGTGTCACGGTGGCTTGGTTAGCGCCGATCAGAATCACTTAAATGGCTACCAAACAAGATGTAGGACTGAGTCAGGCATGGGTTTGGCTGTAGGCAACAACACATGATACAGGTGACGGTATGTGGCTGTGTGTGTACATCGGTGTGTGTGGATGTGTGCATGAATGGGTGACTGTTAGGCAATATGGTAAAGCGCTTTGAGTGGCCAATGGTTAGAAAAACACGGTGTAAATGAAGTGCATTTGTCATTTACAGGTCGTTTACATGTTGAACCTTCATTGGAAGTCTCTAAATGCCTTAACAACGTGAAGTTTTAACTTAAAGTAGCTTACAGGGTTTAGAGTAACGGGACGTTACAAGGCATTGGACGCCGGGAAACCTTCTCAAACAGAGCCTCGTTCAGGGCAAATCAAAAGGCTCGATGCGTTCAAGTCAGGACAAATCTCAGAGAAATATATTCAATAAACATGACTCGAAAATAGAACGGATTTACGCCTCAAATATTGACGTGCGTCGCAGCGTCTCTCCGCCAAATGTTTCCAAGCAAACAAATCTCCGCCAATCACCGTCGAGCTGTGCGGCAATGAACTCCTTCCCTCCGCGGTTCTCAATCTTGGTTCCGCGCTGCTGTCGTTATGTTTTTTTTATCGAGGGGAATAGTTGCAGATATCAATGTATATTCCATATCAGATATTTTTTTAGTAACGTTTGTATTTCATGCTTTATTTTTCGAGAATGTCGGTTCCAGAGTCCAAGAGTGCTCGGATAATAAGGTAATATGTGTTGTTAATGATATACCAGGAAGTCAATCAATCAAGTCCGATTGTTTTGAAGTGTCCTTAACCTCTATTTAATAACAAATGATGTAACATGGTGTGCAAAGTTCAATGCAGGACATGGACAAGGGAGTATTTATTGAGCGTGTTGTATTGTAAATCACATGTTATAACAATATTCCTACACACTGCACATTTGACCTGTCTGTTGAAGTGATCTAGCGCAAAGATGGATTTTGTGACCGGACCTCTATTATTTTTAAGTGTATTGATTGGATACACGTGGGACAGCATCCCCGTAACACATGACCCCGTGAAGATCACGTTTTCCCCTGGAGATGGGGGGTTAATGATGAAGGTCTCTGGGCCCTACTTTAATGACCCGGAGGCTCCTGACGGACCGCCTGGCCTGCCGTTCCCCGCACTCTGGGACTATGAAGGTGAGGATTGAACATTAAATCCTTGAATTGTGCTGCAACGGGTTGATGTGATGCAACTTGTTCCTGTTGTTAAATAAGTAGAGTACTCAAGACATGCATTCAAGAAGCGTCGATTATGTGTTTTCAAGGATGTCTTGGGCTTTGCGATTTCAAAAGGGTAAAATGCAAATCCTTTTCAACATTTTTACAGTATAAAATTAATTAATTGTTGATTGCAGTGGTGGAGGCCTTTTTTTTGGACAGCACTACTGAAAATTACCTTGAGGTAGAGCTCTGTCCGTAAGTATGAATATCATCTAAAGCATTTTGTATGGATTGGATCTTAAGGAATACACCAATTGTGTATGTTTGATAAGCGTGTTGGGAGACCAACTCTCGTGTGTGTCTGTGTGTGTTTGTGTGTGTGTGTGTGTGTGTGTGTGTGTGTGTGTGTGTGTGTGTGTGTGTGTGTGTGTGTTGTGTGTGTGTGTGTGTGTGTGTGTGTGTGTGTGTGTGTGTGTGTGTGTGTGTGTGTGTGTGTGTGTGTGTGTGTGTGTGTGTGTGTGTGTGAAAATGCTAAAGGCCACAACAACATGCAATACATGTTTATGTATCTCTATGCTATGAATTTAATTTATTCCGTCATTACTGTGTTTGTTTGTGTTCAGACATGGACAGCACCTGGTGTTGTTGCTGTCTGGGAGAGGACAAGCATTCCAGGTGGGCAGACCGTGATTGAATTAAACATGGAAAGAAATATATATCTTCATATGAACATCAATTAAGTACATTTAGCCAGCATTTGATTTGAGTGTTAAAGTCTAGTCTATGTTGCTCTAGTCTTGGTACAAGGTTATGCACGTTGTCAACGTAATTCATTCCACTGTGTACTTTTTTGTCAATTTGAGTCAAACATATATTCAATGTATTAATGTAGTAATATGTGCAGTTTGTTTTTTCCCCAATATCATAAGCCTTTTAGTTTTTATCACATTATAAATTGAAAAATGCTTTCCAATGGCCCAAAAATGCTTATTGTTATTGGTTGAAAGAGAAAAAAACATTTATTTTTTATTTATTTATATATTTATTTTCAGAGGCTCTTGGATAGAAACCAATACCTTTTCACAATGGCAACCAATTCTTCCTGTGTACTGGGCCAAAAATCGTTTGAATTCTATTACCAAAATACATTTTTTTATATTTGTAAAATTGCACTTGAAAGAAAAACGACAAATGAATCCTACCCCTTTGGTCCCTTGAACGTTGGATGTGTGCAGCAACAACTGCCGCTGTCGTTCAACGCCACCGTCTCAGGGGGCCGCTGGGAGGGGGAGGCCCTCCTGCCCTGGGCCTTCTTCCCCCCCCGAGTCAACAAGATGAATTCCTACGCCATCCACGGCTCTGGAGCCGACCGCACCTACGAATCCCTCTACCCGGTCCCCCGTGAAGACCTCGTTGAAGGACAGAAGCCCAACTTGTGAGTCAATTGGTCTGTTTGTTTGTGGTTGTGGATTTTTGTTTTGTGTTTTTGGGAGATTTTGTTTGGTACAGTTTTTGAAGAGTGCATGTTCTCTTTTTTGGGAAAACCAAAATGGTACCTGAAGTGCAAAACAAACAAAGCAGACGCCAATTTACTAAATTAGAAAACAAATTAAACAATTTTGCACACTTCAATCACTACAAACACATTCCGAATGAATGAAATGAAAACACAGACCAGAACACACAAAAGATGTCAAACAAAATGTGGTAAGGGCAAATGTACTAATAGCTCATTAGATCTCGGTCACAAACCATAGAACCAGACCGCATACATATCTGTGGTCTTACCCAGAAAATCCTTCTCCTGATAAATGTACTTATTGTAAGTCGCTTTGGATAAAAGCATCTGCTAAATGCAAATGCAAATGCATGTAATTTCTTATTTTTTAACATATTGCTTACACTGCAAAATAATCAGTCAAAAATAATAAATAAGTATATTTACAACTGGGTTATGCCATTTGGACAGCCAGAGTACGCTAGATATTGAATGTATTCAACCGAAAGAATCCCATCCCTCCCTTCAAGCCCCTGTCCAATGCCTCTCGCTGAAATACACGGCTAGCTCGCCTGCGTTAGCAATGGGTCTGCCCAGCCTAACGGAAGACTCACGCATTCAAGCGCAATGAGTGCAGCTAACGAGGGTAGCCGGTCGGTAGACAGACAGTCAGGGCATCCAATCAAATGATTGATTGATTGATTGATGAACAAATACGACAAAAACGCTTAAGAAATAAATTGCCTACCCTGCCTCCTGGGGTAATGGTTGATTTGGCGGGAATTGGTCTTAGTGTGGTTCGTCAGATGTGGAATTCACAACCCAATCCGAAACACAAAATAAAAATGCGTTCCACCATTTCCGACACAGCTTGACGTACACAAAGGTGTATTCACCCCACAGAGCGTTTTCACAAACACATTTCTGAATGCTGCCAATAGGCAGTCGCCTTCCAAACGGTCGTGCCTCTTTGCAGTTATATTTTCAAAGTGGGCCGAGGTGTTGAGTTCCTTTACAGATCAATCCCGTTCCGACGGTGCAGGCATATTGTATATACCGCCTCGCGGACTTCATATACTGCATATGCCTTCCATCAAAGGAAGTTTGCGCGGATGTATCATAACTCTGCGGCAGACGCTGGCCTCCGGAGTGGCGGGACAGATTGCAGCCCACAAGTGACTCCTATCATTTATTACCATAGTCCCCCTGAAGACTGCCGCAATCCCTCTGCTTTATGACTGACAGCCCCTCGCATGGTCTGAAGAAAACGCGGTCGGCTGACTGCGAGGGATTTCGATTTCTCGTGCCTCACTGGCTATTAGTTCAATGTTGTGTTTTGTGTCGTTTTTTGGAATGGTTTCCGAGAGTAATTTGTCTTTGATTGTGAGGGTAATTTCTTTCCTAATTCTGTCGGGGATGTTTTACTGTTACACTCCATGATTTCCCAAATGTTATTCAGCTTGGCGTATACCATGACATTTGTCATGGATTTTGTTTAGTAATGATTGACCATTTTACATTTTATATTGCACTAACTTCTGTCTGTCTGTCTGTCTGTCTGTCTGTCTGTCTGTCTGTCTGTCTGTCTGTCTGTCTGTCTGTCTGTCTGTCTGTCTGTCTGTCTGTCTGTCTGTCTGTCTGTCTGTCTGTCTGTCTGTCTGTCTGTCTGTCTGTCTGTCTGTCTGTCTGTCTGTCTGTCTGTCTGTCTCTCTCTCTTCCTGATGTCTAGCCACCTCCTGGAATATTTCCAAGACTTTTCCCTGCAAAGCATCATGGGAGAAGGCTGGGTCCAGCCAGAGTCTGATCTCTGGAAAGGAAAGTGCTGATTGTAGCGAAACACACTTGCTTGTTTTTCTTCCTTACATGCGCACAGACACACACACACACATACACACACACCCCACAACATAATGGCAGGCCAATAGCAAGACCAAAGTCATTGACGGGGAACAAGGAGCAATCGATCTTTATTAGTTAATGATGTCAAATGGGCTGACATGAAATATGTTATCAGCTTGTCACAGAGTATTAGATGGCATGCACTGGGCCACACACAATCTCACACACGCACACATGCACTAGACCACACACACACAAAGACACAGACACAGACATACACACACACTACACACACACACACACGTACACACAAATGCCGGCACATCCACACACTCACTCACCCTGTCACAGTATCTTCGACATAACTTTAAATTGCCTCGTCGGATGGTGACCTCATGCAGCCGATTGGAGGGGGGAGAGGGCCGACTCTGGCATTCAGCTCTCGTCTGTCCGCGGGGCACTGCGTCTCGGGGAGAATTAACCACGGCCTCTAATGGTGACTCTCTTACCTTGATCTATTGCACAAAACGGCATTGTATTAAAATCACTCCACTAGCCTCACTGTTGATCAAACCGCTCACGCTAATGAATATTCAGTGCAAACTTTTTTTGTGATCCTACTCTCTCTCAATAAAGATCTTAGTACGCAGACACACTTTGTGTGGTTTTATTACCTGGCGAGTGTGTGGTTTTTCTTTCTCTATCGTCCTTTGATGTACAGCTCAGGAATGAATGGAGGCTCTTTGATCTGCGGGACACACGAGAGAACACAAGAAACCTCGGACATACTTCTGTTTTATTTTATTTTCTCCTCTCCCTACCCTCTTCCACCTGCCTCTCCCCCCCGAGAACCCAAAGAGAGCCCCCGTGTTTATCCCGGGCTCTTCTCGGATCAGTGGCTGGACAACCCCCCCAACCCTCCCCTCGTCCTCCCCCCCCCCACAAGAGAGGGGGAGAGACGAGGGGGGCGCGATTGATTTTCATGTTTGGTGCGTTGCCGCTCTCTGTGGCATCCCCTAAGCCCCCGTATTGATTCCTATCAGTTTTAATTGGCACTCTCGCCTTTGAAATGCGCACAGTGATTAGACTCAGAGATCCCTCTGCTTAAGCCCTCTCCTAATCATCGCCTGCAGTCCTCTGCCACCGCATTCTGCACCGCCCCAATCTCGTGCACATGCATTGCACGGGCGTGCACTCACATCGGCGCACACACACACACCACACACACACACACACACAAATAATGCAAAAATGCTGTTACATTTTCAATAATGCAAAAGTGTGTCAATAGGTACGAAGCGCGGGCTGATGGTCAGAAACACCTGTGCTCTATATGTGTCTTTAGATTTATTTCAAGGATCCCTCATCAGCCCCCTACCTTGTGAATACTAAACACGGTGAAACCATAAGAGAGATGTGCACTCCACACCCAAAACCCAAAGCATCTACTCCCTTTTAATTGGTGCTAGGAGATGAGGGAGAGAGAGGGAGGGAGGGAGAGAGAGAGAGAGAGATGGGGAGGAGAGGGGGAGAGACAGCGTGACAGAGAGAGAGAGATGGGGAGGAGAGGGAGAGAGAGGGAGAGAGAGAGAGGGGGAGAGAGGGAGAGAGAGAGGGGATAAGGGAGCTCCGTCTCTCTGCTACAGATAAACGCAGAAAGGGCCCGAAACCCTCCGCCCCCCCCCCCCCCGAATACTCCCACGTCCCGCTCTCTACTCAGAACAAGCTGAGGGGTAATGCAGGTCAGAAAACTTTCTGGTTAATCGGCCAGGCAGGGCCATCGCTCACCTTCCAGCGAGGCGGGCTGTGATTTCTTGATGTTTAACTAGTGGTTGAGGGTATGCATGCGGATTAAGTTGTGAAGGAAAATAAAAGGCAGGGGGGGGGGCTCCGGGAGAAGTCGAAGAGAGCAAAAGGTCGGCCTGTTAAAAACCATAACGACTGGCCGCGTGGTCCAGGGGCTTTCTGTGAGGCTTAGATAAAATATAGATATTAAAAACGGGAAAAAAAAGATGGCATAACAAAAACTTTCAGGGGACGATGTAAAGGGCGTAGTTAGTCCATACCCGATTTAAACAAAGGGACGATGAATCAATGTCTCGGCGCTCTCGGCGCCCGCCTGGACGGCTGCCACCGTCCCTCTCTGCCATCTAGACCTGATCAAACGCTGATGAGCGGTGGTGCTCGGCCTAATTGGTCATACGGCGTTCAGGCTTTAACGCTAGTCAATGCTCCCCCAGTTACTGCTTAAGCCACACCAGACCAGACCAAATGACTCAATTAAATCCCATAATGCATCACCGTCACTGTCTCTGACCCTCTGTGTTCCCATCCAGAGGTTAAAACCACCGGGGCTGATAGAACGATCAGTCTGCCCTTGGACCTGACTGAAGGCTCTTTCTATTCAAGCTCTAATGTCCCTGTTTTGATGTCTGTCAGCGGTGTTAGTGCATGATGCACGCCGGGGGCCGACGGGAGGGTGGGATGGGGGGCCTCCAGGACAAGACGAAGGTGATGGTGTCTGATAGCGGCCAAGAGATGGTCTATGTAGAGTGAGAGTGGAGGGGAAAAAATGATGCGGGCGCTGGCAGCACAGGGCTCAGTTAAGATTGGGAACTTGAAGTTGTCAACGCACTTTCAGTGTCACTGTTGCCAAGGTGTTCCATGCGGAGTTCAGCGCTGAAGCCCAGCGCGTCCAATCACATTCCATTGTTTGACGTTCTAAAGCCAAAGGAATTAAAAAACAACCCAACGTCCTTCTTCATTTCTGAACCTGAGCACGTTTCCATGGTTTTACGAGGGAGAAACATGCTGAAATCTCCAGTCTGTTGGCTGCGCTGTATGCAACACGCCTCCAACATGGCACCCCGGCTCTCTCTGATGTTTGCCCAGCTTCCATGTTGCCCACGTAAAGGAACAATACTGGGTATTAAACGTGTTCATGCGTGGATAACTCAGGACCGAGGCAGAGGTTCCTGTTGTTGGGTGGATACGCCGCTAGAGGTTAGCGCTCCCTGCCTTGTAAAACAAAAGAAGGTGCACAAGAACAAGCTGTTCGCAGTAATGAGAGAGTCGGAAAGGTTACACCCGTCAACAGCAATGCAGAGAAAGAATGAGAGAGAAAGCGGAAAAATAAGGTGACTAATTACTCAAACAAACGCGTGTGAGAATTCATCAGTGAAAGACAAGCCCTGCAGGGAGCTTTGCAATTTGCTCCAATTCTGTAAATAAGTGTTCCGGCTGAAATCAGGACTTTGTTAAACATATACAGTTTACAATCAACACAGTTGATGGAAAATAATTATTTTGCATATTATCCAAAATGCACGTGCCCCCCCCCTTTAAAACAGGCACGCAATTTGTAGCCTCCTATGTGTGACGAACCGGAAACAACACGGTCATGTTCAACATTAATTAACAAGACTCGCGTCAGTGTGTAAAAGATACAGAGATGTTTTCTATGAAGAGGTGACCTGATATATAATCTGAAGGGAGTTGTGTAATTGATTTGCATTTTTATCAGAACGGTCTCTGCCGTCGCCAACCGTCTCTCTAATCTTCGTAGTATTGTTAATTAATAGGTCAGGGGTAGCAATGGAAGAGTTATTGAATGAGAGGATCCATCAATGTTATTTAGTTTTGAACACAATAACTGCCAAATAGTTGATGTCGGTACAGATATTCATGATGTCTCACTAGCCAAGGAAAGAAATTACAGCCCTTTGGCTTGTGTGGTGTCTTTGGATAGTAGCTAGTCACACACTGCGAAGCAGGGACGGGATATGATATTTGTTTTGGCTACTGTGGCCCATGACTCTATCATGGACACACTAGCTGGTTTGTCAGTAATTGCTATGAGTTTGGTATAGGACTACGTACTGACTAGACGCAACTTTCTCTCTAAAGTCCTATTGAATGGTAGAATAGAATCACAGTGTTATCTTAAAAACCATACCATTAAGAATAGTGTTAATGGAGAACCAGGGTCATGTTAATATTATAAGACAGGGTTGTATCTCTCTCTCTCTCTCTCTCTCTCTCTCTCTCTCTCTCTCTCTCTCTCTCTCTCTCTCTCTCTCTCTCTCTCTCTCTCTCTCTATGTGTGTGTCTATTGATGCTTGCATGTGTGAGTGTGCCTTTGCATTTGTGTGAGCCTGTTGTGTGTGAGTGTGTGTGTGTGTATGTGATTCATGCTTCCGTGTGTCTGTGTGTGTGTCTATATTTTGCTGGCTTGTGCGTGTGTAAGGGAGAATATGTGTGTTTGTGAGTGTGAGAGAAAGTGTGTGCGTGTGTGTTTCTGTGTGTTATATGATTGTGGGTGTCTGTGTTTGTGTGGGGGAGAGACCGTGTGAGTGGCTTTGTGTGACGCGTGTGTGTGGGTGTGTTGTATGGGTGGTGGAAGAGAGGAGATGTTGTGTGGAATTTGGTGTTGTTTTGTGGGTGATTTGTGTGATGCGATGTGTGTGCACGCCCGTGTGTGTGTGTGGTCTTGGTGGCTGTGCGTGTTGGTGTGTGGTGTGTCAGTGTGGCAGGTGCAGGCATGATGAGTGGTGTAGCATGTGTGCTTGCGTCGCGCTACACAACTTAATTTCCACCGAGCCTGTTAGCACAGCAGCTGTGGCGCGCTGAGGAGTCTTGTTCCTTCGGGGGCCGTTCCTTTGTATGTATATATTCATCTTACAGAGCGAGCAGTCAGCAAATGTTACGATGAGTACTACATAATCAAGCTACTGAAGGAGCACAAAAAAAAAATCCACCATTCCTCACTATATGTCTCTCTTCTCTCCCTGGCCCTCCACTCCCACGTCCCGCTAAGTACTGAAGGGGTGTGTGGGGGGGGGGGGGGGGGGAATAAATGGCATTTGCATGGATTAATAAACACACTGAGCTAACTCAATGTAGCTCACTTTAGCAGACAGCTCAATATGAACGCGGCCCGAGGAGAGGGCTGTCTGCACCCGGGCGAGACTTGGCACTAAATCTCACTTTAACCGGTCTACATGGGCTGTGATGGACACAAATATAGTCAGTTTAGAGTGTGTGTGTGTGTGTGTGTGTGTCCGCGCATGCGGGCGTGTCTGTGTGCGCGCATATGGGCATATGTTCATGTGCGTGTGTGCATATGGGCATATGTTTGTGTGTGTGTGTGCATGCGTTTGTGTGTGTGTATGTGTGTGTGAATACGGGTATATGTTCATTTGTGTGTGTCTGCATGCGTTCGTGTGTGCATGTGTGCATATGTTTGTGTGTGTGTGTGCATGCGTTTGTGTGTGTATGTGTGTGTGAATACGGGTATATGTTCATTTGTGTGTGTGCATGCGTTCGTGTGTGCATGTGTGCATATGTTGATCTGCGTGTGTGCATGCATTTGTGCGTGCATGTGTTTGTGTGTGCACGTATGTGTGTGCGTGTAGAAATGATTGATGTGGGCGAATCGGGAAGGAAGGAGTTAAAAGAGGGTCTAACGTGGGGAAGCAGAACTGATGGTTCCGGCATTCGTCTGGGTTAGGCATCATGGCTGCTTCGGGTATTTATGTGCAAACAGCAGTCCAGAATTACCCTATCGCCTAAGCATTCTGTCAATATGAGAGCCGCACAACACTTCTCAAAGTGAAGTGCAGGACTTTAAAGATAGGCATCAGTCTCTTCTTAATTGATGCCATCAAGGTCTCTCCTCCGTTTTCAGCTTCCAAAGCAAGTTTCACATTTCGATGCGATGGTGGTGGCCTAAATAACACATGACAATACTATGGTATCACCTAAAAATAATATTTTATAGATGAATACAACACTCTGATTCCGATTTTCTTGTATTCTAAATGTGACCTTCTCTTCCTGCTGATGTAACTCCGCCACATGCCAATCAATAGAAAACTTACCTCTAGATATATAGGAGCTACGCTGCTCCGTCAATATAACGGGTTTCATATTATCATGTCACGGTTATTATTTAGCAATGGTAATCCTTATGGTCTTGGAAATTAAAGTCAAGTATTATCCAAAGCTGCTGATAATTATTTTAGTAAGCTCTTAAGTTTTAATGTTGAAAATACCTTCATGGAGATATTTTATTCCTGTTTAATTGAATCAGTCCTCACCTTTTCCTTTATGAGTTGGTACGGGTTCCCTGATATAAATAGATTACAAGGTACACGTCAAAGTGTTACAGCAACATCGCGGGCATGACCCTTCTCATTTGAACAGGGTTAGGACTTTGAAGAAGCCCCGATTACTCCTGGCGCTGCCTGTCCGGGGAGTTCATGTTACTTCCATCTGGCCCAAGATACAATCTGCTGCCATTAGTCCTTTCGACTTAAAACAAAAACAGACTAATTTGTCCCTGCTGCCATCGACCTTTTAAATAACTCAATGTGGTTTTCATTTTATACTTGTTCCACAGTTAGGCAATCAGTTATAGTTTATCTGACTGTGATGTGATTACTGCTGGCTGTACAAGTATTTGCCCTTTGCTGATAATAAAGATATCCTAGATCCTGGACCTTTGATTGCTTTGAACTGATCGGATGATCACTCAGGAGCCCGGTACATTGATTGACTGAGTGGCAATAGCACATGGAGCTACGCCAAATCTCGTCTGTTTCTTTCCCATATTGTGCTTGCTGATTTCATCAGGGTGTACATAATTACATGAGGGAACTATAAACCCTTCTCTGCACGTAATGTCGTTCTCCTGCTCGGGGGGGGACTAGATGGACTGCATGTGCAGGTTATAGATATGGCGAAAAAAAACAACAACGACTGGAGCAAAGAGTGCAATAATACGGGTTAGAGGCACAGATAGAGTCTTCAAAACCCATCTCAATCTTTGATCAGGAATTATAAAACAGATCGACTGCAATAAATTAATGGGTGAAGGTATTACCGGAGGGATGTTGAAATCCCCCCGAAAAATAAATAGATATATTCAGCCTTGCAGAGATACTCTGTAAATCCTCTTAACACCGCGCTACTATTTTAGCAGACTGGGTGGATTCAGATCCAGGTTGTTACGGAGTAGGTAGCCGGTCAGGGCTTCTGGCTCAAGGAGGCCAACAGGGGGTCATGTGGACACAGCAGTAATCAAAGCTAGTGCGGTATGGCTGGGAGCAGAAGCCCCCCATCCACGACTACACCATCATGGACTCTCTCCCCCACCACCTCTACCCCGTTGTATCGCTGAATCCTGTATTTGCATCCGATTCAGGTAAACCCAAAGACAATGAAAAGCTTAAACTCAATACATGCACAATATGAAATATAAAAGCACTAGGCCTACATGGTATAAATAATACCAGATCAACAACCCATACCATCTCTGGACCGGCGGCGATATATAGGACGTCGTATCACTATTTGGCATTGTACACTACTGCAGCTGCCATCTCTCTTTTAAGTTAAGAAGTATTTTAACATTCAGCCTGCAGAAGTAGTAGCCTACTCGTTTCCAGTTATCTCGGACGCGCGCGCGGACACTACGATACGCGAGCACGTCATTAATGAACACCCGTGTCCTGTCGCTTAGCAACCGGACACGCTTACCACTGACTACTGACGGAGTGGTATAGTAACAAAGACGCGAATCAGGCAATACCATACATCCACTTTCCTTGACAGTGGTCAAGTTCGGTGTGCATAAAAGTACAGGCGGAGCTCAGTAGCGACCAATTGCGAACTACTGCAGCTGCTCTAAGTTAAACCCCAATCTATTCGGAATAAGTGTATACATGTCCATTAAAACGGACTAGGCCTACACCACCTCTTCTATTCGGCATAGAATTGTATGCCGAACAGATAATTGTATTCCGCATACATGGCGCATACATTTTCTATTCCGCATAGAAATCTATGCGAATGAGATGTGTCCATGTAAACGCGGCTAATGTCTAACGTCCCAATGCTCCTTTGCTTCCCAAATGCAGGTGGTCATGGCGATCCCTGTTTGATTACAGTGGCATCGGATTGACAAGTCAATCACACATGCCTCCAGCCCCAATGCAGCAGCACCAATCAGCTTGCTTGAAACATAATTGATGCCACGCCCTCCACCTGCATCCAGTGACCATGATTGGTCAATGCAGTTTGGCACTTGTGTTAATTAGACACAGCTGGTGTGTTCCGCTATCTGCCTGGCCTTCATTGTTTGTGGAGGCTGCCTCTAGTGTAACCCAGCTGGTGAGTCTGTCACTGTTTTATTCTTTGGTGATTCTTTTTGGTTCTTTTGTGTTTTACTTTTGGTGCTTGCTTCTGTTTCTCTTATTGTTCAGAGAGGTTTGCTGTGGTCTGTGATTCCGGCTGCTGTCGCTGTCATCGCTCTTTTTTTGGCCACCAGTGGTTAGCTTCAGCGAGGAACACCGCAGTGAGTAACGACATGTTTATTTTATGAGCTGGATGGATGGAGATGTTTAGATGTGGTTCGGGCTTTTGAGGTGGGCCTTGTTTTCTACACTTTCTATTGAGTTGTAATTTTAAGCTACTGGCCACTTCTAGTCCCTAAATTAGTTTCATAGCGACAAATGTAGTGCATTTATATATATATATATATATATATATATATATATATGTATATATATGTATGTATATATATGTATTATATATGTGTGTGTGTATAGTTTTACCTAAGAAGTTAAAGTCCTTAAATCTAAAGTAGCCTACAACAAAATATTTGGCATGTTTAGAGGGAAAACCAACACCCGTTAAACTTTCTATGGCTTTTGCTGCTAAATGTGTTTTTAATGAGGTGAGTATATTTTGTTTGACTTGTGTTGATGAGGTGACTGTCTTGACTTTTGGGGGGGCCCCTTTGGCCCCCCCAGAGCAAAGACTACCTCCACCGTACACTAGGCCCTGGTAACCTAGGAAACAAACTGGGGGGGAAAAGCGTCTTGCAGTGCGACGCTGGGGAACTGCTATGGACTGGGCGGGAGAGGGCTATCAAGTAGAACCCTGGCTTACAGGAAGATATTCAGCTCTATCTGAGTCTCTACATCCTTCCGATCAGTTTCCTTCATAGTCTTTGACTCCGGAAGGTGAGGCCCCTTTGCTCTGGTGGATCTTGTGCTCTGATCCTAGTATCTTCTGGGCCTAGTTTCGTCTGGTCCAACCCCCACTTTGACGTTCCATGCATGATGCTCTTCTGGTTCAGCCCCGCTTTGCTCCACCATGATGACATGCTCTAATGCAACTTTGCTGTACTATACAACACTTTTCTAGACCCATGACGCAAAGTACCCTATCCCGGAGATCTTCTGGTCCAGCCCGCTTGATGAACCCCCCCACCATGACTGTCGTCTGGTCCAGCCCCGCTTTGCTCTACCACGATGCCCTGCATTGATGTACCATGCCACACTTTTCTTGTACCATGATGCACTGCACCGAACCATGAATGTCTTCTGGTCCAGACCCACTTGCTGAACTGTAGCATGCTTTCCTGGTCCAGCCCCACTTGATGAAGTTCTTCTGGTCTAACGTTACTCTTGTCTGGCTGATTCCTGACGTGTGGACGTGGGGCTGAGAACCAGGTCATTCTTATTGAATTATGAGATTTCTCTTAGGGGACGATGCTGTTTGATGTCTTGACTTTAGAAGACTATTCTTTAGGCGCAGTAACTCCTGCTACTTTTTTTTTTTTTTTTAGAAGCTTGGTCTTTTGTAGCTGGTCTAATTTAAATGATTGGCTTGTTCTGCCCCTCGACTGTAGGGTTGTCTTGTCAACTGCATTCCTGACTATTTGCAAACCCTTTAAGTTTTGTCACGATTGAAATATGATCTCCTTCCTGTTGGCGGTTCGAAACTGGAGAGTCGTGCAGATACCAGACTGGCCTGGATGGATGCATCTGTACCTTCACCCCATTCAGTATTAATCACTTGCTTATAGTTAGGGTTTGCCACGATAATGGCCTGATTGTTAACTGCATTGACCTGGATAAGCAGCTTAATGCCCTGAAGATGAACCTTTTAAATATCTAACTTGAGTGTCGGTAGGCTACCATAATCAATCTTTTGCCACACCTGCTTAACCACAACAGGCAGCCCCGTAGTGCTATTTCCTTTTGACATTTTCGTTTGTTTTATCAAAATATCTTTCTAATCATCTAGTGCACATGTTTACTATGAACTGACTTAACTTTTTGTATCCATCCGCTAGAGAGCATGAGAACCAACAAAGTTGCTGTCACAAGTCTGCCTGACCTAACATTTACTTCATGAATAAACTCTTGATGCAGAAATTGTTTTTTATGCTGGTTTTGCTAGACATGAAGGGAAATGTATTGTCGATTCAGGCTCGCTTGTGTTTTGAAGTTGCAATTCTAAATTTGTCATCAAATTATCATTGTATAGTGTCTTTCAAATTGTGATTTGGTCTATACTATGAACGTTGACTTTATTTTAGACAATCAATCCTAGTAGCGGTTACAACTACTGTGCAATTCCATTTGAATAAAAGTATCCTCCCTACAACCTCTGCTGATCTAATTTACAAGCCAACTGTCAATTTCTCTGTAAATGATTCTGTGTACTTTCATTGATTGGCACTGAGCAGCTTGCAGGTGCTTCCGATTAGTTAAAAGGGTTCTAATCAATATAAAAACAAAAGTAGGAGTCACTTCAAGGGATCCTACTTTACCACCTGATACATCAAACAAGTCGACAATCCCATGTTTTCTCTACCCAGAGAGTCTGCTTGCTTTCAACCTTAAACCTAGTGGTAAACTAAGGGACCTTAAAAGCGGTGCGCGTTTGCTTCTTAGCGTTGTGGAAGCCTCCGATCATGGGCCATTAGCACAGAGTGCACTCAAATGGTTGTGTAGCATCTTAACCTAGCTATCTTTGTATACAGGGGATGGGTTAACCTAATGATTTGCACTTCAAATCACTGTACCGACGTTTAATGAATACTGAGCTTGGGGTAAATGTAGATGAGTGCACACAGGTAGGTAGGCAAAGAAACTGGTCGACAAATCATTAAATTGTGGTTGATTTAAACGATTGCCAGGCTTATATCCGGCCTCTGACAGCCAGATATCAGATGTGTGTTTTATTTTAGTGAGAGCATTAGATTTGATAACTGTTGGGATGCGATGAACATCAATAAATATGACGGCTAAAATAAATTGCCTATAGCGTTAAAGCGGCGGCAGTAGCAGTAGTGGCTTACACAGGAGCAGAGGGGCTTTAATGTAAAGCTGAGATGAAAATGTGACGTCACGCAGGATTAGTAAACCAAGTGGAAGGCATGATAGAGGGGGAGCAAGAGACAGTGAGAGGGAGCGAGAAACAGAGTGGGGGAGAGTGAAAGAGTTCTGACACTGAGCTCAGAGGAGACTTGAGAACAGCAGGAAGAGCTGAGGAGAACACAATGGATCTGGGAGCCGAACAAAGGCACCGTGACAACAGAGGGAGAGGAGTCACAAAGTTGGAGCCAAGAGGACGAACGGGGGGGGAAGGGGAGAGGCTCGAACAAACGGGGCGCAAACAAAGTGTGGAAAAAAAAAAGTACGATGCAGAAACAAGGTTAGAGCCAGAATTGGGGCTCCTTTGGAGTCTGAGGGAGAATGACGAGAGGCTGAGAGAGAGCACAAGGGGGAGGAGGAGAGGACGAGGTACGGTTGAGTGGGGCGTGAATCATTGCTGACCTGACACTTTGCATTGTGTTTGGTCTCTTAAAGGTTATAAATACTCTCCGATACAATACAATGGATTAAGGATAAACTCAGAAATACATCGTGTTAGGTTGATGGTGGGAGCCAGGCTCGGATGTGCATGTTCACGAGACGGAGAGCGGTACCGCATCGGACTTCCCTTTTCAGTCGTCGACCTTCATGCTTTCTGCTCCACCCCGCGTCGTTTCTTGGCGCGTTCCGCTCATCTGTACTCTGTCGCTCTCTCGCCATCTATCTCTGTGACCCTGTTCGCTGGAAGGCTTGGATGTTTGAACCCAGTTCCACAATCATGATTCGGTATCGGTTTGTAGTGGTGGCAATCTGTCTTGGTGCCTCCGACACGCGCACGCGCGCGCACACACACACACACACACACACACACACACACACACACACACACACACACACACACACACACACACACACACACACACACACACACACACACACAGTTGCCACTTTTTGAATCCAACTTTTGTGTCACTCTAACTTACTCCTCTAACCCTGATGATCTAGAAAGAATGTGTGGCTATGTCTGATAGAGCAAAGTGCACGTGTGTGTGTGTGTGCATGTGTGTGTTTGCATTCGTGTGTATGTGTACGCACATGGTTCTGTGTGGATGTCTGGGGCCGTGTGCGCTTGCATGTGTGTGTATGTGTGTTTGGATTTGCGTGGCTGTGTGCGCTTGCGTTTGTGTGTGTATTTGTGTCTATATGCACATGCTCGCGTATGGATGTGCGTGGCTGTGTGCACATGCGTGCGTGTGCGCGTCTGTTCGATGTGTGCGTGCATAAGCTGTGACAGCTGGTGTTTTCATTTTTTTGGCGCACTCTCTAATGTGGCTGCAACAGTTGAACAGGCCATTGGCTCCTGAGAACCCAACCACCCAATAGGAGCGCAGGCGGAGAGGGAGAGATGGCATCCAGCAGGTGAAATGAGAAGTGACTCCATGTGAGGTTTGAATTAAAGGAAAGGCAGTCTCTGGTCCAACTCCATCAAAAAGCCTGGAGAGTGAATTCACTCCACAAGCCCGTCCAGTAATTTTTTTTTCTCTCTCTCTCTCTCTCTCTCTCTCTCTCTCTCTCTCTCTCTCTCTCTCTCTCTCTCTCTCTCTCTCTCTCTCTCTCTCTCTCTCCTACACACACTCTCTCTCTCTCTCTCTCTCTCTCTCTCTCTCTCTCTCTCTCTCTCTTCTCTCTCTCTCTCTCTCCCCTCTCTCTCTCTCTCTTCTCTCTCTCTCTCTCACACTCTCTCTCTCTCTCTCTCTCTCTCTCTCGCTTTCTCTCTC
>OLKM01001924.1:0-27500 GCA_900291075.1 Melanogrammus aeglefinus
GGAATGTATGGGAAAACTTAAAAACTTCGGACACATGAAATCTAGAAACAAGCAGTTGAAAGTTGATCTTAATCCGCCCATCCCTATGCTTAATCTACACTCACTTTCTGAGAAGGTTGTCAAAATGTTGGAGGAGAGACTGAACTTCTGCCCTGCCATAGTCCAGTAGTTCACCCTGACTCTCTGACCATGCATGATGGTTGAAGATTCTGAAGCAGTTGACTACACTTCCTGACTGACTCAGAATGCAGCTGAAGCGTGAATTAATCTCTTCCACGACAATGTCAACAGCAACTGCCACGTGTGGGTTACTGAAAACACCATCGGTCAAGGGAACCTGCCCTTTTAGCTCCATGCCCTGAAACTCATGTTGAACAGGAAAAAAATACTTGTTTTAGCACAAATTAAATACATATCTGTGCAAGGCCAAGGCCGGAATGAAGCCTTTGCAGGCTTGTACAGATACCATAGTAGAGATACCGTTGTATAATACCAACAACTGAACTGAAAATGTATTTTGCAAATATTTTCTCTCATTTTTCTACCACACCTGAAACGTAACACTCTCTCCCTCTGACTGCCTGCTCAGAAACTTCTCCAACATGCCTCCTGGCTTAGGCCTCAGCTTCAACCCTTCCAGTTCAGACACTTAATAATAAAAATAATAATAATTCAGTTAATCAAACATCATGCTTTTTATTACACTGAACATGCTTAAGATAAAGTCAGGGGGAGGGTTAGGGGGAAGGAAGGGGGCAGACTTCATCACAAACAAATAGCACCCACCTGTTTCTCTCAAGCTCAGCAGTAGCCTTGGGTAGTATTAGGTCATTGGCTTGAAGGGTCCTGCTTAGGCTCTCAAGCACAGTAAAAACATCAGCCATTAAATGGCTGAAGGCACAGAATGGTGCACTCTCCATCTCCATTTTGATCTAAAAATAATTTCAGAGATTAGAGCAAAATTACTACAGACATGATTTCTCAAATGTCTATGGATATTCTCATTCATCCAGGTCATTGTTCTCTCTGGGCAAAAGAGCAACATGATTAAAGGGACTAAAGGGAACATATTACCTTCTTGGCCCTGCCCTTAATCTCAGCAGAGGGAGAGGTCGCAGCCAGGTGGGACATATGCTGCAGTGTAGCAGCATACTGCCCTCTGTCTCCCTGCTCTTCTCCACCGTCTTTGAGCAGAACATGCAAGGCTTGTTCAATATGTGGAATCCAGCGTGTCCCTTTGAATGAAAATGAAATCTTTATTTTGAGGATGTCAGAAATTATTAACAACTGTCATGTCATCCTGTCCAGTAAGGAGTAGGAAGTATGACAATTCCAACCCTATCTCCACAGTGATAAACAATTACCTTTCACACTGGAAGGATTGCTGATATTCACACCCAGCATTTCACCCACTGCCTTCAGCTCCCTCTGAGACTTTGGACTGTAGTGATAACTTCCAGAGAAGGTGAAGGAGATCGTAGAGTTTACCCACCCAGGGCTCATTCTTTTGGACAGTCAGCATAGCGAGTTCCAATCTAAATGACACAATTAATTGATCATAAAAAGATGTAAAAAAAAAAATATATATATATATATATATATATATATATATATATAAATGATCACAATAATTGATCATAAAAAGATGTAAAAAAAAAAATATATATATATATATATTAGGCAACTGTATATCAAATATAAGGTATGTGCATAAACAACTATAATAAAAATAATATGTAGGCTACCTGTGAGGCATGCAGTGGAACGCAACAATATGGTCCCCAAGCTCCTCTCTAAGCAGGGCAATGACCCCCCCACGATGACCCATGTTGACCGACGCCCCATCAGCTCCAAACCCGACCAGTCTCTCCATCCATCGAAGTGTCTCACTCCCCCAGCACCTCAAAAGCATGCTTAGTTGCTTCCAACACTCCTTGAATGAGAAGGATAATATTAATCAGAAGTACAAGGAAGATACCTTTCAGGATCTAAAATGTGCTTTTTTTTCTTTCTTTAAAGTGCAGCGGGTGAGCCTTGGTCTTGAGCTGACAAGATAAAGCCACTCATCTGACTTACTCGCTGTGTCACTCTATACTCACCTAGATCTCCTGCTGCCCGACTAATCTGTTGGCAGGCTTTCCATCTTCAATTATGCGCACGTACACCATCTCGCACTCCTTGTTCGATGCGTCGGTGTCCCCATCAATCATGACAGGAACATAACGGCTCCTTGAAACGTCTTCTGCCAGAGTGGACTTCATGTCCTCAGCTATGGTGGAGATCATCTCGGCGCAACGGACATGACTATCGTAGGATGGTGTAATGTTTGCTCCATTCTTTTTACAGAGAAGAATCAAAGGCCTGAATTTTGTAAAAGCCAACTCCTCTTTCGCCACACAGTAGGCCACATTCATTTTCATTTTTATCTGAAAAATAAAAGAATAAAAAAAATGAATGAATGGATGAATGTTACATCTTTGTATGAATGGATCACACAGACACACACCAGGGATGCAAACACATGTATGACAAAAAAGAGAGCTACGCGAAGCCTGAAAAAATATGACGGCGTAATATCCTATTAACATGAGAAGGCCTATGCTATATGCTTCAATACATAGGAAATTCAATTTGATATACACTGCTTTATAAGAGACAGACGGACAGATTTTAAGTAGTAAATACAGTTTTATTTATTTTTCCTTTCAAATATTTTTATAACAATTATCTACACATTTCTGCCTTAAAGCGAAGATGCCAGGCATCCATCACTGCCTTGAGCTCTTTGCCTTCACTTGGAGGGTTTCTAGCGCTTTACGCCTAGCAGCATTCCTCTGCTTAGCTGCATGTCTTAGCCGTGCTCTCTTGTTCTCTTCCTGTGCAGTCCTCTTGCTCTCTTGTGCACTTGCACATGTTTTCTGGTAGCCATACTCCACCTGTTTCCTTCCTCTTTCCAACAGCCTCTCCTCTCTCTGTGCTTTATCCCTTCTTCCAGCAGACCTCATGTTCTGGCACAGTCTTTTGTCTACTGGTCCAAACTTCACATCAGCTCTTTGGAACATTGTGGTAGCAGTCATGCCCCTTGACTTCATGGCATACTTAGTTGTCTGGATCGCATTAAAAGTAGACATGTTCATGTTTGAACTTTTAGGGTCAATTATGTCTCCCATGAGGCTGAAGGAAGACTCAACCATGGGCCCATGGAAGATGGATATGGCACCTCTGATAACCCTACTGAGGGCTGGATATTTCCCTGTGCTCATAACATTGGCCCACCACATGACCATGTTGTCTCCCTCTTTGTACTGATGGTGTACCGAATTATTTCCCTGGTGATGTCACTCTCCTGAGGAACGAGGTGTTTCATGATCCCAGCCAGCTTCTTCAGTTGAGCCCCTGCCTCCGAATGGCCTCTCACAATAGGATTGATAGAGGACAAGGCTTGTAGAGTCAAACTTCGAAGTGGCAGTTTTGTCTGCATGCACTTGCCACAAGCCACGTAGGCCTTGGCCACCTTCTGAAGAAAATCCTTGTTTGTCTGTAAAACATGAAATGCAGCACACTTGATATTACCATCAAACTACTGTGACAGTGTTTTTTTGTTAGGGTAACCTGGACTCTTTCCACAACTACTTGGCACTCTTTAACTTATGAACGAAGTACGCAGAGTATAACAATTAGTAAATACAACAATACCTACACTATAGTTGTGCAAACTATTTCACAGGAACATTATTTCACTCACTTACTGGGTGTTTAGGATTGGCTGCAACAAGTTTTTCTGCCACTTTTCCGATATATATTTCAGAATACAGATTCCGGTTGGTCAAGTCCAATTCAACCAATGGTTTGGGCAACATCTTCAGATACTCAGGTTTGATAAAGCATGCCAGAAAGTTGACGAACACTTCAAGCTGCTTGTCATGTAGCTTGTGGACCAGGGTTTGACTTGCCTTAAATGCACAGAAAAGGCAAATTTCAGTAAATACTGAACCAGCTTTTATCCCCCAAAAAAATGCATGTTATTTCTATATGTTGCCTTGAAAATTATTATTTTTTATATGTTTACAGAAGAAACACTCACCTGAAAAACCATCACATACTCCTTAAGTATTGGGAGTACACCAAGGTACACACTGAGATGCATTTCTACTCCTTGGCTCTCAAACCATATCTTCCTTACCACTCGACTCTTCCTCATCTTCCCTGATTCAGTCATACCTTCCAAAAGGAAAAAAGATAACACAATGTATTAATAACACATAGCACAGAAACATGACGATATTCACATTAAAACTTGCAACTATGAATAAAATAAACCCAAGAATAACCAACAATACTACTCAGCACATGATATTCTTTTGCACAAAAATCCAAATACCGCATTATCATTGTCATATTAGCTTGTTAATATAACAATGCTGAAAAGGTTGATACCTTAATAGGTATATACATACAAACAGATATAGACTGTTGAACTCCAATTAACTAAGATAACTAACATTCAATAAGAGGATTTAAGTGGTCTGTTTAAGCAAACAAATCAAATTCTGTTGAAAAGTTTTACAATAACTATATACATACCTTTCTTGCTGAGGTCTTGGTGCAAAAATGCAATCCTTCGCTGTGCCTTCTCACTGACATGGTAGTCTGTGTAAAGCTGCTGCAATGGATCCTTGTAGAGAGCTTTGTCCTCCTTCCCCATGAAACCAAAGTATAGGACCTTGTAAACAGGCAGCATTCTTTTGGTATGCATGCCAACATTGTATGCAGACAACCAACGGTGGGGGATAAACCTCTGGGGATTTGTGGCAGGTATGTCCATGTACTCTGCGACTTCTCTGAGGTACATGGGCTGCAAATTAAGACATAACATATCCTCCTAGATTACCAAGTGACACCATTCAAAGCATTAGAGAAACAATGCAAACAAACTAGTAATTTCACTTAAGCTAAAAGTGTAAAATGTACATTTATTTACCTGATCTGATGACCACTTGTGGTCAGTATGGAGATCTATGAAAAACTGCTCCAGGTAGTCCTCAAAGGGCTCTGCAAACTTTTTTGCAGCATTGTGCACATGGTGACAGGAATCACCATCTACATCGAGAAGTGTTGGGCAATGGTTCTGTCTGATTCTGGTTTCCAATCCCGATATGCTGCCTCGCATAACGTTGCATGAGTCCAACATTATGCTGACCAGGTTGGACCAGGGAATTTCTTTTTCCTTGAAGTCACAGATGGCTTTCTCCAAGGTAGCAGCATTGACTTTAAGAACTTCAAGAGAGCCTAAGTGTTCAACCACAACATTCTTCTGCTCTTGGTCGAAGTAGCTTACAAGCATTGCAAGCACCTTTTTGTTGCTGCTGATGTGCTCTCGTCCACATTTAATGAAAAAGGATAATGCTTCAAGTTGGAGATTGTTCTCTCAAATAATGTGTGGCCCAGACCATGCACCATCTTGTATGAGGCAGCAGTTCTGGAAAGTTTGACACTGCTCAGTGCTACTTTGTCAGCAGACAGTTTCTGAGTCAGTTCCACTAGGTCAGGTGCAATTGAGAGAGGAAGGGAGTGTTCGGCGATATAAGCCAGGATCATTGCCTAGATAAAAAATATATTAGTTACTCAGTTAAAGTGACTTTTTGAACAAGTTAATTTATTTTCACACACGCACACAAACACACACATCTCTGCATTGGATATGCGATCACACACAGGAACTGGCAGTGTAGGCCTGGCACTGTCCCTGATCTTATCTGCTGCTTTGGGGGTTTCTGGAAGAGGGTTTCGGAGAAGCTGTGCAACACTTTATGTGGTTACTGTTGTTGTCACTTTCTTCCTATGAACATCTGCCTTACAGTGTGCATACAGGGCATGTACACCCCTGCTGGCATAATTAATTTCTTTAATGCAGAGTGTGCATTTAGCGAATCCTTTTTTCTCAATTTTTTTGAAAAAGTCAGACAGTGGAAAATTATGCTTGACTGAATTCACCTCAGTCGTGGCTTCTAGTTTTAGCCATGACCACTTCCAGCTACACTTGCACCCTGCGTCCAGCTGCTGCACAATAAGTGCATCCTTCTCCTCAAACTCTCTCATTCTGAAAATGAATGCAGAAGATCAGCATAGCTCCTCCAAAGATGTGGCATGACCACAATAATGATAGGAGCAAAGTCAGAATGATAGAATGAAATACTAATTTGCATAAAGTTAAATCATCTTCAACTTTTCTTGGCATACTCTAGCCGTCTGACACGTATTGTATGTAAAGGAAAACGTATAGAACGCCGGTCATTATCAGGAAAATAAGCCCCTTCAGGGCGAAGCAAGATTCGGCTCGCCCTGTCGGGGCTTATTTTCAGAAATAAAAGACAGCGATATCCCCTGTCAGTGAACGCTATATCACATCATGAGCTGGCTGTTCTCAATTCACAACGCGCATCCATCCAATCTACATCAGGCATTCTGACCAAAACTCATGCACTCCACACCACAATAATTACAGAATTCAAGCAAAGCAAGAATGACCAAAAGTCACTTTGTGTCCACAAGAGACTTACTCCACCGACTCCACTATCGTCATCTCCAATATACCCAACACTGTACGAATGCAAACCGTGAAAAACCGTTAAAAATGTTACTTGGTGGCTATGGCTAAAATCAATTGAAAGAGTTAAAGGTGTTGCAGTGTTTATTTTCCAACGAATTTGTGCAATTTTCTTGTTGGTAGTTACGATTTAAACTGTTATTTATTGTATTAAATGTTGTTAGGTATCACAAAACGGAATGTTATGCGAAAAAGTAGGTACTATTTTAGCGGTTTGCGTGACGTGACGTCGCCGAATTGCGTTAGAAAACCCCCGTTACTGCCAAAAACGCCCAAAAATGGACTTTTAACACTATTTGGAGATATTTTATAAATTATACACATATTTTGCTTTATGTACCCATTAATCAAAACTCTCGGTTAACCTGGATGTAGGCAAGAGCCGACCACTTGACTGCAAAAAAACAAAATACCTTGCTACAGCACCAGCTAATCTTAAGCAACAAGATCGCGTCTTACCTTTATTTATGTGGCAGTGGTCTCATCCCGTGGTGTAGCCTACCACATCCACTTCCACATCCAAAAGTTATCGAAGTTTTCTGAAAACTAGTACTGTTAATCATAGGTTCAGTAAATCGACGCCTCGGGAGACCCTGTCGGAGCGCATGCGCACGTAGAGCGCATGCGCATCCAATATTTAATTATCTATCGACGCGACGGCAAGGTCTGTGATTGGTCCCCTAACAAAATAATTTCCGGAATCACTTTTACTTTGAAGGCTCGAGGGGTCTCAGAAAGTCCGATTACGGATTATTGACACCTGCACGCGCGCACCGATCGACGCGCGCACCGTTCGAAGCGCGCACCGATCGAGCCCCCCCCTCCCAAAAGAAAACTCTTCGGATTGCACGAACCACAGGTTCCCAAAATGTATGATAAAAAAGCGACTCGCGCCAAAAAAGCGTGCCGTTTGCATGTCTGGACACACGCACGCACACACACACGCGCGCACACAGACACGCGCACGCACACACACACACACACAGACACACACACACAGACACGCACACACACACAGACACACACACACAGACACACACACACACGACACACACACAGACAGACACACACACACACACACACACAGACAGACACGCACACACACACACAGACACGCACACACACACAGACACGCACACACACGCACACACACACACACACACACAGACAGCACACGCACACACACAGACACGCACGCACACACACGCACAGACACGCGTGCGCCCGCGCACACAGACACATACACACACACACACAGCTGCCTAAAATACGTTTAACTTACCTCTTCAAGGGCCGCTTTGTCTGCCCGGGCGACACCGGTGGCGATGGAGTGGCGAACGGTACCGGGCCGCTCCGGGTTTTGCTGAGCGAGATAGGCGTCTCGAGCCAGGATGTGACGGTGGGATGTGTTGTGCTTTTGCACATTGTCTTTTTTTAATATGTGGTTGCCCACAACATAGGGGTTATCTTTTCTTAATTTAAGCGGTGCTGTCTGACAGTAAGAACAGTATATTACTTGCTTCGTGGCATCAAACTTGAGCCAGGTGAACTCCTGCTCCCACTCGGTATTGTAGCTGTTCGTCTTTGTTGCTTTCGCTTTCGCGCATTTTCGCTCGGTGTTGGACCGTCCACGTTAACTACTTCATTTACGTTATTGTCCGTGTCGTCCGGTGTCTCGTTCTCTTTAGTTCGTTTCGTGTTCTCAGCATTGACTGGTTTTAAAAATCTCTTCATGTTTACGAAGGAGTAACGTTAGCGTTAGCCAACGTGCCAACCCAGCCGCAGGGGACAGAGCGTGAGCAGCGCGAGCGTGAGTAAAAGCCGCGACTGACAGTGAGGAATTGTGGGAATTGGAGTTCAATATAAAAGACGTAACATTAATTACTGACCAAAGTTGACTACAACTACCAGAAGGATAGTCATAGTACCATGACATTACCATGACATTTCTTTCTCTTGTTTTTTAGCGCACACGACCCACAACGGAACCGGCCAGCAAATGCTGACAGGTCCTTCATTCTATGGTTCAGCCACTTGTGGATCCGAGGCCTGAGGCCCTTCCCCTCAGCCTGCTGTGTGGCTTCCTCCTCAGCCTCAACCACCAGATCCTGCTGTTCAGGGGGGTTCGGGGGGCCGTCGGTGGTGTTGACGGCCTTGGTTTCGGCCCAGGCCGTCTTAACGCGCCTGAAGGGGTTCCGGCGTGAAGGGCAGCCCAAAGACTTCACCTCCTCCCGATCCGGCAGGGCGGTGGTAGCTGTTTTAACCCTCTGCCTTCTTAATCCCCTCACCCGGACTCTCTTTCTTGGGGTCCTGTCTGCTGTCAGAGACGGTGAGAGAGTCGCTCAGTCAATGTTTCGTGATTATGGTGACATATAAAACTCAAAAGATAAATGCAAACCACGTGCGCACACGCACGCACGCACGCACACACATACAAGCAGGTAGACACACACAGGTAAACACATACACAAGCAGGTAAAAACAAAAATGCAGCGAGCTCACCAGCCAAGACCACTCCGGGGTTGCCGCGGCACTTGGCCATGCGCTCCATCAAGGACCAGGTGTTGCTGTCGGGGTCCCAGCACTCCACGCTGCTCTCTGGTCTGCAGTCCCTCCTGCCTTGCTTCATGTGCCTGGCGATCCCCCCCACCACGTACACCTTCTGGTCCAGCACCGCCATGCCAAAAGCATATCGAGGCTTACTGAGCGGGGCCTGCCCTATCCACGAGTCCGTCTGTGGGCAGTACATCTCCATGCTGGAGAAAGGAGACGAGGTTTAGGTTACTATATCTATAACAAAGTCAGCCTCTGAACAATTAAAGCACTCAAAGTTAATCGAAATTGGAAGTGCTGAAAAGTAAATGATCAACTAAAACACTGCATGACCAATTTGTTAGTTGTGCGGCAAGACGGGGGTGTACATTATTTTAATAGAACAATATATAAAATGCGTTCAATGACAGGAGTCTGACATTATTCAATAACTTAAAAATCCAAACTCATACTATTCAATAGAATACATTTATTTATTTGGCGATAAAATCTTTTTATATAAAGAGATGTTCTTAATGACTTGAATTATTCAGATAGAAGTGAAAGAAGAAGTGAGAGAAGTGAGATGTACCTTCTTAGCGTAGCCAAAATAATCGCCTTGCCCCCGAGCGTGAGCAGCACCTTGGGGGACATCGGGGTCTGGTGGACAGCACCGTCTGGTAGGAGAGCCGGTGCTCTGGCATGGAGTGATATTTAAGGGCCTCGTTGAGTAAGTGCTTGCATGCGTGGTCGTCACGTATAAGGTGGTTAGCTTCGTAAAGGCGCGTGATGAATTCGACACTGAGGAGAGGCAAGCGCACGCAGTGCAGCAGCTGGGCCAGATGCTGCTGCCTCTCGGTCACGTCGTACTTGATCCAGGACTCCAGCTTGGAGAGAACACTGACTCCTCCGTGACCACCCACAGACGGTCGTTGGACACAATCTCGTGCAGCTCGGCCTGCGTCAGCTTGAAAAACTCTTCCGTTTTGCACACTTCCTCAAAGTTCTGACGGATTAATTTGGTGGCGGCCAAACACAGGTCGTGGCAGCCGTACGTCTCGGCAAAGCGAGAGATGCCGATGCAGTTCCCGGCGTCCAGCTGGCTCTCAAAGAAGGAGCAGCACTCCTTGAGCACAAGTTTCACCTGGAGCAGGTTGGCGGCAGCCAGGAGTAACTCAACTGTCTCCTGGGAGATGATTACTGTGCCCGTGTAGGCATACTCCACGATGGCCTGTGAGACAAAGAGGATGAGAAGTTAACGCGACTAAATAAATACTGGCCTACACAATACATTTGTGCAGAGCATCAGCAAAACTTTTTCTGCAAACCTACCTGAAGTGCATCCTCGTCGATACACTGTAATTCCACTTCCGACGTTTCCTTTTCGAACAGGTTCCCAGTGAACATGGCCTTGAAGTAGGGGCTGATGCTGGCCAGCACTACTTTATGGGCATGGATCTTGGCATCACCCACACGCAGTACAATGTCACACAGTTCATGATCCTGCCGCAGAAGCTGTAGGCCCTGCAGCAACTGCTCCGAGTGAGGCTGTGTTAAATTGGTAAGCATATAGGCCTTGGTGACCAGCTAGTCACCAAGGCCTATATGCTTGGCCTGCTGTGAGAGCAGAACAGATCAATACAATGTTGACAACACTGCAAAAACCATGACATTTATGATGAGCATTACAATAAGCCATTTAATCAGAGATGGGTTCGCAAAAACAAAATCAGCTTGACTTTTTTGTAACCAAAGTTGAAATATATATATATAATATAAAACGTATGCATGTGATGCCTTGTATTTGTCTGAGAACCATCGATAGATTACTCGAGTCGGACACGTTGGCTTTCCTGGCTGAACGTAGCTTCCCCTCAGCCCAAGGACAGTTGTTCTGTTTTAGTGACGGTGAGTGTGAGAGTCGGTCAGTCAATGTTTTGTGATTATTCTGACGTGTAACATGCACACACACACACACACACACACACACAGACACACACACACACACACACACACACACACACACACACACACACACACACACACACACACACACACACACACACACACACACACACACACACACACACACACCCAAGCAGGTAAACACAACAGTGTAATGAGCTCACCAGGTTCATTGGCGGTCTGGCCTTGGTCCGGGGGGGTATTGCCTTGGTCCAGGGGGGTCTTAGAAGACTACGCTGTGATGTGTAAGTTCTGGTTGTACTTCTTCTGAGCTCCAGTGGCGCAATCGGTTGGCAAGCGGACAGGTTCTTGTAAGACAGTACCAAGCCATGACGAGGTTGTGAGCTCGAACCTCACATGGAGCAAGATTTAGCTTTGTTGAAGATCGTTGAAGGCTTGGATTTCCAGCAAGTGCCGTCTGATTTACAATAGCTTGGCTGAAACAAAGAAGAGCATCCTGAAATAGAACATTGTTTGATTTGATGCCAGAGATCCACAGAGATGTATTCAGAGAGTTGGAACCAATAACCAAAGGGCGGCTGTTGTCTTTCTTTGCTGAGGTTGTGAGTTCGAGCCTCCCCTGGGGCAAGCATTAGCTTTGTTGAAGATAGTTTAGGACTATTCGCCATCTCCTGTAACACTCTGTAATCTGTTGAAAGAACCCTTTAAAGAAGTAAGTAACGTTTCCAGAGAAGTCATTATTTCACAGGCAGTAAATCAAAAGTCTTTCCTATGATTTATAATGTGTCATAATCTTTGTTAAAGATAAAATCAGTTGACTTAGTTATGGTTCTATCGTTATATTTACATCAAAGAAATGTTGATTCAAGGCTCCAGTGGCGCAATCGGTCAGCGCGCTGTACTTATAAGTCAATAACCTGCACCTAGTCATGCCGAGGTTGTGATTTCGAGCCTCACCTGGAGCAAGCTGTAACTTTGTTGAAGATAGTTAAGACTAATGGACTTGTGTAAAGTCACAAACTGTTCATACGAGCAAAGTATGTGATTTACAGAGGCTTGACCTGAACCAATCTTCACTATATTTTGTCTATATTTGATTTGAGGCCAGAGTGAAAGAGATCTAATCAAAGACCTGGAACTAATAATATCTGATCATGTTACACATTTAACATTTTCTCTTTTGTCTTTGTGTAAAACCAAAGCTGTTGACCTAGTAATTTTTGATTTATTGTTTAGATTAACATTGAATTGAATCACCTTCAAATGTTTAACAAACAAGTGCTCCAGGGGCGCAATCGGTCAGCGCGCGGTTTTGAGACAGAGTAGCTGATTCTTTCTGCAGGCAGTTCGACTGCTTAACTCTCGTGGACTATAACTGGCCCATTTTCACAATTTTCTAGGCACTTTTTTTATTATTATTAATAATAATTAGATTTATTATTTTTTTATGGAACCAGCTCATTAAGGGATGTCTGTTTTTAAATTACTTTAATTTATTATTTATTCAGGTTCCAGTAAGTTGCACAATGACAGTGATAACCCCTTTTTAATTTCACAGTATGTAAAATGTGATTTTTTTTTTTACCAATATGTGACCAATAAAAATGCTTTTAATCTTGGAACTTTGTTTATTTATTGGGATTGGGTTCGTGTTGAGTCTCTATTTTCTGTTCACCTGCTTGTTGTGATGTGCGTTGAGCGCCAAAGACTCTTCAACCATTCCAAACGTATCTCCTTCACCCTAATCCTATTGGCCAGAAGGTGAACTGCACCGATTCACAGCACCCTAGTGGCTTCACATGCAATAACAGAGTACTGAAACTTAGCTTTAACAAACGGCCTCATATCTTACTATTGAATCTTTTATAAAATATGTTTATCCAAAGCACGTATACAGATCCACATGGGCGTGATTAAATGATGTTAAAACGACAAGGCCTATGTTTTATATTTTGTATCTGTGAGAATATGACCCCCGGTTAACTGACAGAATGGAAACATTATTAGCAACTGCAGCCTTTTAAGAGGGAAATTGGAAGGTGGTTGGATTTTTCAAACATTTGTATAGACTATTTGGTATAAGTATACTGACGACCGGACAGTGACATTGCTGACCCCAACTGACGCGTATTCAGCGAGCCATTAGCCATATTACGCTGTGTGAGAGATTAGCGAGGCTAAGAGAAATAAGCCCGGCTTTGCTTTTAGCTCGGCTGATGGAATATACCCAGCCTGCTGATATCTCCGGAATTGATACGTGAATGAATGGCTCCTTGTATGAGCCGGATGTCTCTCTAGTCGCCAAGGACATATGGCCTGTTAGTATGAATGTGCAAATGTATGTCACAATTTCCTCCATGGTCATCACAGGTCATCACCATTCTACAAGCAATGTGACCCCATAAGGTAATACTTTATATTCAGGTACACATATTTTCCATTAACTAGATGCTTATTAATATTATTATTATATCAGTAAAATGCTGGCCCTTTATTAGTAATTAGACACATTAATACCTTATTCTGTATAACCCTATTTTACCCTTAGTACTAATTAAGATTTCACCCAATATAATCTCCTAATTATGTTTAATTACCATCAATAAAGCCGTTATTGGATATGAGTAAAAGTGCTAATAGCCAAGGCATCATCAGGGGCAATAGAACAAGAACAGTCATTCCCTCTTTATTACTCTGATTTGTATAGTCTATTCTTCTGGAATACAACTCAAAACTACAAGTGGTTATATTACCTGTATTATTAATTAAGTCAAAATATGTTCGCTATTCTAAAGTAGGGTATTGTTCATCCATTTAACTTCAGTACTTAGACCCTTATTAACCCAAACATGTTCCCCATTCTAAAGTTGCAACCTCTTCACTTGCACACACATTACAGCATACACCTAGTAGTAAGAAGCCTGATTTAACGTGCGTCTTGGTTGGACTTCATGCTTCTTCTGGTTGGGCTGGTCGCGCTTAAAGCAAAAGCGACATCTAGTGGTGAAGGACGAGACTGCATGCAGCGCTGGTTTAAAATTGTATATAATGGCATTGCTCCACTGTAAGGTAGAGTACAGCATGATATGGTAGGCACACGCGACCCTGGGCACAACATTGAAGAGCAAGTCTGAACTTTGAATCGGAATAACATCTCCAAGCTGGCTGGTCAGTTCTCAGAATAACAAAACAATGTCCCGTAAATCTATGATCTCATCTCATTCATAAAGAATTAATTAGATCAGTCTATCAGCCTACCCAGTGGACTGTAGCAAACGTTGCTATCCAGCACACATCAAGGTGGACACGCCCACTTGTGATGTAAGAAGAGGGAGATTTTCAAAATGGCTTGTACCGGCTACAAAATGGAAATCGGACTACAATACAGACAAAAAAATAAAACTTTATTTTAGTAATGTTGAGAAATGACAAGTGTAGGTTCCAGAAGAGCTATTGACAAGACGATATAAATGATGAACAATATATATTACAAACTGCATAAGTCGACTGTCTCCATACTAGTCAGCGAAGAGGCTGTATGGATTTCCCTTTCCTCTCAAACCCAATTTACTCATTAGAAACAAATTGGCAAATCAAATCTCGTGACTGCGGCGAAAAAACACTGAGAACAGCCAGGGTTTTCGTCTGTGAATCCGATAAGATAACAACCAATTCCGATTTTAAATAAGACAAAAAATACCATTCCACAACTTCAGAAATACACACTTTCCCGATCGCGCTACAAGTTGCATTACAGTGTACAATCACGGCTCAACCCCATGTTGTTTCTAATCGGATGCACCTAACGTACAGTATATAAAAACAAGAGTTCGAAAAATATCCAAAAAGACGTGCACCTGGGTCTCATGTCCATGACTGGAGAACCCCAAGTCAACTTTTCAATATTTTATTTTCCCAGATTTTTTCCTTTGTTGCGCGACGCCAACCCCGTCCGATCAGTGTGCGTTTGCGAGTCCCCTGAGTCGTGCGACGGTGGAGCTGTAGGTCGGCGCGTTGGTGAACACCGTCCCCACGAACACCGGCGTTCCCCTGAGCACGTGACGGATCACCGTGCACGAGCCCGACGCCTCGATCTGGAAGCCCTGGTGCCGCCGGTCGCCCACGGCGACCACGGATGTCGGGAGCACCGATCCGAAGAACTGGAAGGGGGGGGGGGGGGAGCCAGGGATAGGAGATGGATGTCGGGTTAATGCCTCTTTACAGGGAAGGAGTTTGGATGAGGGCTGAATGATTTGGGGTTAATAATCCAATTGTGATTAAAGAGGCATAGGTGGACACGCCCACTTGTGATGTCAGAAGAGGCCGATTTTCAGAACGGCTTGTAACGGCTAATCGCACTCACACCCGGTGGTGTAATATGGCTCTTTTAACAATGTTGGCTCAAATCGGCTTAAAACGGGCCGCAATGATTTGAGCGTGAATGGGTAAGGGTTGGGGTCAAAGGGTCGACTTACGGCTGCTCCGGTCATGGGGTCAATGAAGTCAGCCCAGTAGCCCGCAGTCCACAGAGCGAAGCACATTTCTTTGGCGCCGGTCACAAACTATTGTAAAAAAAAAAAAGATTGTCAAGTTAAATCACACACAATCTGGGGGGGGGGGGGGGGGGGGGGCTTTTGGCGGGAGCTCTCACTTGACCGAGAAGCTGGTCTCCGCTCTCCTGCGGCCCACTGAGCCTCTTGTTTCGCTGCGTTACCGTGACGACGGTGATGCCCCCGGTGGGCACTGCGGGGAAGTACAGGTCAAGATCTGGTGGAAGAAGGGAAGCACAGGATGGTGGTTCAAAGATCCTGTTTCATGTTTGTTTTTTTAGGGTTAATAATTGCATTTTGGGGGGGGGGGGGTTCTACTAGAATAGGGTTACCTGCCTGTATGTTAAAGGTGACATAATACACCAGCTGTGAGTGTTATTAAGCCGTTTGGCAGAGGGAAGGAATGAGGAATGATTACAAGTGAGCGTGTCCACCGAGAAGATATACGAAGGATAGAGGCGCGTTCACTCTCCTGGTGATAACGAGACAGCTCGCCAGTGATGACGCTTACACTTCCGCGTGTTCCTGACAGCGATCATCCATGTGCACTTGGGAAACAACCGGTTGGGAATCTAAAAGTTCTTCACAGCAGGGGTCTATTATCCGATAAAAAATCATCAAAACTAAACAGAGTTTAGTAGGATCAAGATTCAAGTTTGCATGCCTTTATTTCCTTGTTGCCTATCCCCCACTATCCTTTTGCTTTTATTTATGAGAGGCACATACAGTATTGTCACTGTGTGGAAGGCAACACTTGCCCTTAACTAGAGCTGGTTTACTAGTACACATGGGCATCAGTTTGGTTTGAAATGTGCTGGGGACAGAGATGCATTCGGAAGGGCATTTTCAGAAGTGCTGGGTACAATGAGGATGCACTCTTTTTTTCTCTCTTTAGTGCAGGTTATGAAAGGTTCTGAAAGACGGCATACCCTCTCTCATCGTCATCCGCTTATCCGAGGTCGCGGATGGCATACCCATGTAGCTAATAACTAAGGAATAAAATGTATACGAAATCTGTCTGGCACGTTTTATGAAGAAAACGTTTCCAAAAAGCACAAGACATATGACCCACTATGTGGGTCCATGCTGCTCCATGTAGGCCTATCCAATGTTGACAACGTGACATGATATGGCTAAGCTACCAACATAAACAAGAGGAGCTAGGAAAGGAAATTAACTGTGCGTTTAAGTTCAGAAGGGCCAAACGTGTGGCAGCACTACAAAAGTCATCAGGATTGAAAAAGAAAAAAATATTTATTAAACAGTTGAAAGCTGTATCAAATCATGAGCTGGCTGTTCTCAATTCACAACACGCACTCCATCCAATCTAGGCTACATCAGGCATTCTGACCAGAAATCATGCACTCCCCCCCCACAATTATTCCAGAATTCAAGCAAAGCAAGAATGACCAAAAGTCCATTTGTGTCAACAAGAGACTGCCTCCAACAACGTTAAAACAGCTGACCACTTGAGTGCAAAAAACACAAAAGACCTCGCCAAAGCACCAGCAAATCTTAAGCACTCAATATCGTGTCTTACCTTTTATAGCCTACCATATCAATTTAGTTCAACAGGTTATCGCTCTAATACTGTCGATGGTACTAGCAACCTGCTCTGGTGCTTTTTACCTATGTATTCAGGCTAAAATGACTTGATTGATGCCTCATCATTGCATCCCAGCCAGAGTATTGGTATTATTACTATTGGCAACTTTCCAAAACGAAAAAATAACTTCACACAATGTCTTTTTACAATGTATTTGTTATCATTCATAGTGTTGATCAGCAGAGAAATTGTTTGCCAAAAACGTTGACGTCGCTTAGCAACCGAATACGCTGGGATTGATAAGTGATAAGTAAACGGGCTACTTGCGGAGTGATACGGAAGACGTGAATCAGAGGCAAAGAAATTCACTTTTCTTGACAGCGGTCAAATATGGTTGACGTGAGCGTTCCACGGCATTGAGAAGAGCCGTGTAATAAACAAAAATAATTTGACAGCTGAACGTTGGAAAGGCCTATACAAGTGAATAGAGCAGTCTACAGCATGGAGAAGAGCCGTGAAATGATCCATAATAATTCAACTCAAGTATTTTCTTTTCTTTTCTTGCAAGTGGTGGGTACAAAATCAATCTTGCCAAAAACTGGCGAGAAAAGTCCCCAGCGTAATTGACGCCTATGCCAGTAGACAATAAAACTGAGCAAAGTCATGCCAACAGACATTACAACGTCAATCAATAGTAAACAATGTTATATGATGGTTGATTCTTTTATATTGAGTCAAACATTCATGTTCCGCCATGTTCATGCTCGTCACTAGTAAACCATACGTCACCAACTGGGAAACTCTTTTGGCTCAAGTTGCTGAACGGAAGTAGAATCATAACAGCGTCATGAGGTGTCGTTCACGTGAACTTTCCGACGTTGTGAAAATGTTTTCCCCATGATTTCCAGCGATGTGAACGCACCATAGATGCACACATCTAGGTAGACACGCCCACTTGTGATGTCACTATGAAAATCATTCCTTCCCATCGTTTTCACCCAATTGTAATTGGAACGCCCTACGTACTCAAACTAAGTACAATAAGTACGGGAAGTATGGATGTCGGATTACGCCACAAGGGTTTAACCAGCATAACACCGGGGCCAGGCTTGCTGATCCTGGATGGGGCCTTCATAAGCCCCGCAACAAAAGATCTGCAGCCTCACCAAGCCCCAGAGCCTAATCAGTCTGACTCAGCCTCCCCAGTATCATAAAACCAGTAGGCTTGAACACACCCACCACCCCCGAAACAACATATCTAAACTTGAATGCAGTGAACCCTTCCTGACCCCCAGTTCTTAGCCATACACCAACTGAACAATGCAAAAATAAGATTTAATACATTTCACATTGAACTAGATCTAATTTCACAAGCAACATAAAAAATGTCCTGGATGTAACAGTTTGCATTACAAAAACTATGATATGGACGCTAAAGTGCGGAAAATATACAGATAAATAAGAGTTGTTCTTATTTATCTGTATATTTTCCGCTTTATTTTTTATGTTTCCATCTTTATTTGTACATTTTATCTTTATTTGATTTATGTATATTTTACCTTTCTGTCGGTATGAGTCGCACCTGTCACATGTCACGAAGACATTTAAATTTCGCTGTACTATGTGCAATGACGATAAAGAGAATTATATTCGATTCTCAACACAGCTGTGATGCCATCTGTAAACAAGCTTGTGTTTGTGATCCAATCACAATTTTCATTCAAGCTATCCGTGTTGTATACGGGGAATGGGTTAACCTAGCAATTGTGCGTTTTTGGCACTTGTTTCTATGAACATCCTTTCTGTGGTACATCCTTAAACCGGCCACACACCGGCGCTGCAGCGAACATTTCAAGTGTGTCAATTGCCGCCACTAGCACCAATAGGAAGCGGCGCACTGCAGCACCGTTGTGATATGTTTTGGTAGAAGCAGATCCACAAACTTAGACGGTATAGGCTACCATAGAGTTATACCAGCTGTTTTATGACTACATATATGGCCTTGATGCCAATTATACTCTGTTTGTGCGTTACTTTATGTTCTGTCAGGCACTTTGTTTACGGTTTAGTCACTTTACACCATTTATCGACTGTCATTGTTCATTATTATTGAATAGTGGAATTATTAACCTAGTGTAGTGCATCAACGATCTCCTTATGTACAGGACCTTTTATAAAGTTGAGATGTATTAAACAGCTTTAAAAAAACGCTTTATCAGGGGCGGCGACGCTAGGGAATAGAACAGTGGTGTGAAGCCTAGTGGGGCGGCATGCCGCCGAGCGCTAGCACGCGTCTAGCCGCCGCCGGTGTGGGCTAGTACATCCCGAATAATGGGGGCGTTTACACGCCATCTTCGGCGCCGATGTGTGTTTTAGTGCGGCGTGTCCACCTAGATGTATGACGGACAGATGAGCAACGTTTGCTACGGTCCACTGGGTAGGCTGGTAGACTTATCCATCCAGCATACATCTAGGTGGACACGCCAACTTGTGACGTGGGATGAGGCAGGTTTACCAAACGGCTTGTGACGGCTAATCACACTCTCACCTGGTGGCATAAAATTATGCTTAGAAATGGTCAATTATAAAAAATAATTGACAGCCGATCGTTGAGAAGGCCCATTCACTTCTATTAGTCTGGCTATTGCCAGACCAAGATCAATCGTAGGTTACACGTTGGTCTGGGGAGGCTGCTGTCATTTTCACAAGAGGCGGGATCAATGGGCATAGTTCAAACAACTCTGTACCCAATTGGCTGCTTGCCGTCGCCTCCCTGTCGTCATTGTGTTAAACCAGCCAATAGTGCGCCTGGGGGAAAAGACAGCTTGGTGATAAGTAACTCTTTAACAATAGCTCCACTGAACTAGGGATCGGCATGATTAATCGATGATCGACCATTGATCGTCAAGCATTTTGTCGCTCAAAAAGAGGTTGTGTTGCATTGTGTGAGAACGGAACAGCCAAACATCTTGGTTGGCTGTTCCTTGATTCTTATTGGAATTGAAATACAGATTTTGTTTCCAAACGTTTAAGAGCGCATTGTTTGTCTTTTACTAAGCACCGCATAGGCCTCATTGAGAAAAACACGCTGCTTTTCTACCCAAGGGAATTTTAAATATAGTTTATAGAAAAATAAAGATTAAATCGATAATTGTTCTTTAATTTTATCGATGATCGATCAGGAAATTTCTCAAAATGCCCATCCCTAAACTGAACGTTCCTGTAGTTCCCTGTTACCAATCGGAAGACACCAAATCAGACGCCCACCTTTCCTCAGCAGCTCTGGGCAGGAGTTCACAGTGCAGTCGGTGGACATTTGTTCAAAGTACTGCTCGGCCTTGCGCATTCTCAACGACACGTTCGCCTCCTTGGTCTGGGGAAAAAACGTAAAAACAAAGTTATTGGAGCTTATAACTTTGTTATAAGTCCAGTACGAATGGTCCTTGGTTTGTCTCTGTGCGTCCACCGCAAGGGCTTGACGTGTAACCTTGGGTCAAGGCGACGCAGCCGCAAGGTCTATGATTGGTCCGCTCATTTAAAGCCGACGCAGAACCAAAACAGGTTCACGACTGTGTCGAAGCGTCTGCGTGGTCATTGCGTTGCGTGAACGTGGAACCATAACTAAGCCTTAAACGCAAAGGACGTACCCTTTATACCTGTACCCGTAATAGGCACACAAAAACAGACATCACAACATCAATGGAAAACAGGAGAATGGCAATCGCACAGTTTCATTTTTTTCTTCCATTTTTTCTTTTTAGATTTATTCCGTATTTCTATATTTCATTTTTTTGGAAAGATTATTTTTTTGCAGTTTGATGCTTTATTATAGAGTGAGATGGCTAGATAAGGCAGATAGAGGGGAGGAGTCTTATAATTCTATGTTTCTGATCGCCCTTATTTAACTCTTTCTTGAGTTGTACTTTTGTTCTAGCAGTTGTTACCCCTGGCAATAAAACGTTCTCTTGCAGATTTGTGTTTTCTTCTATTTTACCTGTTAATTCAAATTATAATATGTAACCTTTAACCTGTGAATTTTATCAGAATATGCTACTCGGCTTGATCATTTGCGGAATCCTTTCTGATAAAAGTGAACAACGTGACCCCAAAATAAAAAAAATCGTAAACCGTCTCCATCATAGTACCCGATAAACGATCATAAATCAGAATGTGGCGTAATCGGCTGTGTCACCATCAAAACAGTTGTGGATCCTTTTTTCCATAAAATCTAAAAAAATAAATAAACGTAAACAAATAATAAAAAAGAGAAACAAAAATAACCGTCTTCCGTCGTAGTTCCCGATGAATCAGTAAAAAAAAAAAAAAAAAATCCTACCTGGAACTCGCTGACAAACTGCGCCAGCACGAACTCGTGCCGCTCGCCACTACTGGGCGCGCTCAGTACATCCGGCACCGTTCGGTGTGGCGGGAACAGCTTCTGGTCGCCCACGCCTTCCAGGTGACAGTCGAACCCTGTGTTGCCTGGCAACTGGAAGCGGCGGTCTTGTGGTCCGAAGGGACCCATCTTCTCGTCGGGCCACACGGTGCTGGGTCCTTGTCGGGGCGACACGGGGGGGGGGCGTTAGTGTATCGACTGGATGCGTTTTAAATACGTGTGTGTGTGTGTCCTTATGAGACCTCGTGTTTAAACGGTGCTACAAGATGGCCGACGTTATGAAAGGCTTAAGGTTCCAAGATCTCGTGCGTGTGTTTTTGTGTGTGCATGTTTTTTTTTGTGTGTGTGTGCGCCTAAGATCTCTGTGTGTTAGGGATGTAACGATACACCAACTCACGTTTCGGTTTGTATCACAATTTTTGGCCCACGGTTCGATACATCCCACGATTTTTTAAATTTGAAAAGGATTTTATTTAAACAACACTTATACTACAATTAACTTCATGTACCATTTAATAACAAATAATTTGGAACACTGAACAGATTTGAACAGAAAGAATAGGCTGCTATTAAAGTATAGCAAAAAGAATAAATAAATAACCAAAGATTGCAGTTGGAGGATGCTTGCAGGTAGGGAAAAACCTTCAACTAGTTTCGTGGTTTAGGCTTACGTATTTGGAAATATTAATGTCAAATAAATAATAGTAATTTGAATAGTTTGGTAGCACTCAAAGTGACCTGCATAGGTTTTGTTTTCCGTCAAATATCCTATTATCGCTATGTAGCTTAAATAATGATATAATCAGGCCGTATAGAATGCAACATGTTTAATAGCCTAACTTTCAATAGATGGGAAAAAAACATGAACGTCTGATTCGCAATAACAAGGCATAGTGTTACGAGTAGCGTATGTTTGTGCGCGAGAACGGCAGTGTGCGTGTGTGTGAGTGACGTCAACGAGTGAGTGGACGAGCGAGGAGAGCGAGCGGTAGCGTGCGTGTCTAGTGAAGAAACAAATGAGTCCGGTAGAATAAAGTACCCATCCTGTCAATCGGTGGCCGCTTCATTACGACCTATAAGCAGACCAACTGCCGGTGTTCTGTCGAATTCTCCTACCCGTCGAGAACTGATACTTTGTGGTCCTGCGCACGCGCAGTACCGATTTCCCAATTTTCATTTCCACGCCCATAAATTTTTGCTGCTCTTCAGTCTTCGCTGCTGTTAACGGTGAGTCCGAGCGATAAATATAACAAGACTGATTTTCATTCCTTTTGGGATACTACTCTTGATAATTACTCCCATGTTCACCAAAAAAATTACTAGCACTATATTTGATGTAATTCATTACATGTTCAGCCATATCTAAATTCTACCTACTGGTGTGAAGAATACATTTTAAATGTCCAAAATCAATTCACAATTTTTGTTTTCCTCCTTCTTAAAAAGATTTATTAATAACAACTTTGCTCTTTGTAGCGATGGAAGAAAAGTGGGAAGAGATTTATTACTACCTTTCTGAGGGAATATACCCTTCTAGGTATAAGTCACAAAGACTGAACCTCAGAAGGTACAGTCAAAAATTCACAGTCAAGGGTGAGTATCTGAGATGCATTCAAATGTAGCTGTTACGATACATAGATTCATCTGTAATGATTTTAGTTTTTTATTGAATTTTCACTGCAGATTGTGAGCTCTTTGTTGGAAAGAGGAGGGCAATAAAAACAAGGACAGATGCCAAGACAATTTTCGACGAGTTTCACAGCTCACCAATGGGGGGGCACACAGGCATCATCAAAACAAGACATGCCATCACCTCCAGATTTTACTGGAAAGGCAGTGTTCACAGTGATAGCTGGGTATGTTCTGTGAAGTTTCTATTGTGTTTTATGTTATTTGTTAATTCTTTTAACTTTTATGAAAGCTAAACAAATGTTAATTGTTTAAGGTGCTGGAATGTGACAAGTGCCATAAAGTCACATGACCATAAAGTAGCATTTTTTGATAGAGTAGCGTGAATCGATAGACAAACCTATCAGTTTATGCTGCGGTAGCAATTTTCGACCAAGCAGCAGAAAATGACAGAACACCGGTCTAAGCATAAAACACACTAGAGACACACACAAAAACACACGCAAGCTGTGGAGAAATGCAATAGCCACGGAGCCACGGAGAGCTGTCATCACAGAGAGGGCATCTCGTCGCAGACTATTATTTAAACAGATTATCTGATTTCAATCGGACAATTTGACCGGAGAGATACAATTTTGTCTGACATTTAATTTTTCATCTCGTCACAGAATTACGGCATCGATAAGAGGGGGCGGTGTCAGCAGACTATTATTTAGACAGATTATGAGAAAAAATTTCAATCTGACAATTTGACCGGAGAGAGAAAGGGCGTGTCTCGCTTCTGTCTTCTCGCACCGCGCGACAGGATTGTGGCTTTGAGTGTCGCGTTTTCGGTTTCGATACGCGCATTGTTACATCCCTACTTTGTGCTGTTTGTGTGTGCCCAAGATGTCTCTCTCTGAGTTTGTGTTGTTTGTGCCTGTTACGTGGTATTGCTGGGTCTTGGTAGTGTTGGCTCGCCCTGATTGTGGGCGCCGCCCCCACACATATCAAGCCAAGTGGAAGATGGCGGCTCTCTCTCTCTCATCTGACCACAGATGCTGGCACACTTGTACCTTTTGTCTATTCTTTTCACAATATCATATTTGTTGTTGCTCTTGGTGGTTACTTTCTGCACGTTAAGGTAAGAGCAAGCATAGCTATATAGCTTCCACTGTTTTATTTTGTCCACTGTCGGGCACGGAAGTTCGATAAGCTGAACCTCCCAGGCAGTTAGCGTGAGGTTTTTCCTTTGCATTTTTCCCTTTCTGTTATGTGGTAATCACCTAGGACTTTCCTGCCGACGGGGTTTTTTTTGGTTGCCGTTACTGGTTTCACTTGTGCAAAACCTTAGGATCATTGTCAACCATAAAACATTGTTTTTCCCCAAAAACCCTATGTTGTTAATGTTGGGTTGTCCAAAGGCTGCTGATTTTATGTTTATTGGACACTGTAACAGTTCCCAAGAGCTCTGTCTGTGAGTGAGTGAGTGAGTGAGTGAGTGAGTGAGTGAGTGAGTGAGTGAGTGAGTGAGAGAGAGAGAGAGAGGTCTGGATGAAGCAGCCTCACATGGCTATGAGTCTGATTGGACTCTGGGGCTGCACACCTGTTGTGCCTTGAGTATCTTATATGCTGGATAGATGAGCAACGTTTGCTACGGTTCACTGGGTTCACTGGTCGACTGATCTATCCAGCACACATCTAGGTGGACACGCCCACTTGTGATGTCAGAAGACACAGATTTCCAAAAAGGCTTATAATGGCTAATCGCACTCACACCTGGTGGTATAACATGTCCCCTTTAATGTCAGAGGCTGTCCTACCTGATTGGGCTTGTGAAACTGCGATATACGGTTCATCGGAGCTGGCCCCGGAAAAGGTCCTGGTTCGTCCCAGTCTGATGGCTCTTACGGCCTGAAGTCCAGCCGTCTGGCAGACCGCCATCCTAGCCCTACCACAGAGCACCTATAGCAGGGAGAACAGGCTATTTGAGAGCTCTTGAATTCAATACAACAACGCAACACAACACAGCGATAATAATACAGACATCTGGGCTATAGGGGACACACACACACACAATCTTGAACTATGCTGTGCACATAATGACCGGATGCCAAATGGAGAACACTTTTGAAATGTATGTAACGGCCCATCGGACGCAATTAAAATGTGTAACGTTGCAACTTAAGTCACTCACGCTTGTAGACATCCCGGTCTGTCCTTCTTTTAGTTGTTTTTCCACCTCGTTTTGTCCACCTGCGAGTTCAAACCAAAGTGCGATGCGATCAAAAACCAAAAGATATATTACGATACAACTTTATTAATCCCCGTAGGAGAAAATAATGTTACAATAGCCCAGCAGCAGTGGAAAAACAAATGATAAAAAAATATATAGAATAAAAATAGAATAAAAAGTTCTAATACAAACAAAAGTAGACGCTAAAGGGCAAACGCTAAAAATGCTAAGAGTAAGGAGAAGACAATAAAACAGAACAAACAGCAAATAGGGCAAACAAAAATAAACGGTCTAAATTATAAATTATAAAAGTGGCTGTTAACAAAGATGCAATGTTAACAAATTCAACAAAAATGTTCCATATACAAGAGTTAAGGGGCCTTACAGTTCATGAAAAAGGGCCATAGCACAGACACAGATTGTATTAACGTACACCACTACGGCTGCAATATCGTCGTGTGCGTGTGTGTGTGTGTGTGTGTGTGTGTTGTGTGGTGTGTGTGTGTGTGTGTGTGTGTGTGTGTGTGTGTGTGTGTGTGTGTGTGTGTGTGTGTCAGAGAGCAATACACTAGCGTAGCAAGGGTGTAATGGATGGGCCTGAGAGTGTGTGTAGAACAAGTGTGTGGTGTTGTGTGAGCGTGTGTATGTGTGTAGTACAGGTGTGTGTCTGTGAGTGTGTCACAAGTGTGTGTGTGGCATGTGTGAGGTACGAGTGTGTGTGTTACAAGTGAGTGTGTGTTTAATACAAGTGTGTGTGTGTGTGTGTGTGTGTGTGTGTGTGTGTGTGTGTGTGTGTGTGTTACAAGTGTGTGTGTGTGTGTGTTGTGTATTAAAGTACAACACTACGGCTGTACATGATGCAATCGTTACACTGAACTAACCGACAAGCTCAAAGAATCAAATCCAAACGTCAAAAAGGGGATTTTGAGTTATTTTTTGGTCATGCATTCCGCATTAATGGGATTGTGTAAGCATTGTGTGTTTTGCAGATCAGCTGACATAACGCTATGGAGGTCGTTGTTGTGTTTGCGTGTGTGTGCAACACACATACCTTTTTATCCGCGAAATAACCATTCGGGTGGTGAGGTAATAAAAAGTTAAAAGCGCTCTTGTAAAAAAACAAATCGTTTATATCGGCTTCGAGTACATGGTGTTCCTACCTTGAAACCCCGAATTTCGCGATTCGCTCCGACGTGAAGCAACGAGGGACAAAATACGCTAGCGCATGCGCCTTGGCAAAATTCACCCGCTCATGCGCCTTGGATGTTTTCACGCCACACGAAACATGTGTATAATATTGTTAAATAGTCCAGTTTGATGATTAAACTTTTATTTAAATATTTGTTCGTTTTTTAAGAGCAACTAAATGAGCAGACATTGTAGTTGTCTACAGTTTTCTTAAACTAGCGTACGCCTATTTGTATAATGCAATGTTATTTGTGTAGAAAACGGCCAATGATATAGGCCTACTTATCCATTTTTTTTTTTATGTCTGTAGTACCTTTTAGAATACACCATTTAAATCAAATCGCCGAATAGTTATTAATGTTTCAAAGGAAATTGTAGGCAGCCAGCTACCCCACATTCGAACAGATTTTGCTCTTTTATTATTTATTAATATTTGCAAATGGGATCGGTCGGAAACATCAGTCAAAGAGTAATAATTTATTAGAGCCACTACCACACTGAAGTCTTTGCTCCTATTTACGGACCATCCTATAACCAATGGAGTATTAAACACATAGTTACTCAACGTGGCCAGCAGGGAGGGCAAAACACCACCATATGCGCAGCATTGCAATACAAGTCTCAGATATTTATATTTCTGTATACAAGATAGGAATATGTATTTGCCATAACCCAATCAAATCAAAACGAATAACAATGGTTGTTAATACCAAATCGAAATACAGAGCATTTTATTCAAAACTAAACATAGGCCTACTCTAGGCAGGATGACCACATTAGAAAACTGTTCATCACTATAGGAAAACATTTAGTCGTGTAAGATATACCATCTTGTTTTTTAACCATCCAAATGGGATGTACCATTAGCGTGGGTGTTAAGGGTAAAGAATCTTTCCTTTTAAAAACGTATT
>OLKM01001924.1:32500-49419 GCA_900291075.1 Melanogrammus aeglefinus
CATTGAGATTGCCTCCAATGATGACAAGCCCTGTTTTTCCAGTGAGGGAGATGCCACCCCACACCATCACACTGCCTCCACCAAAAGATGTTATTCTATCAGTGCAGCCATCAGCATAGCCTTCTCTGCATCTTCTCCACACTTTGACCCTATGATCCAACTGCCGTAGGTAGAATCTGGACTCATCCCTGAACATATCATTCTTCCAGATGTTCAGGTTCCAGTGCACGTGTTGCTGACACCAGCGCAAACGGGCCTGATGGTAAAGGGCAGTCATGGCAGGACTCCTGGCAGCCCTATGAGACCGGAGATTGCCTGCGTGTAGTCTGTTCCGGATTGTCTGGGCAGAGCGCCGTCCGCCATATTGTCCTGCAAACCTTGACTGCAAATCTGTAGAAGACAGCCTACGGCACCTATGTGCTGAAAGGGTGATGAAACGGTCTTCTTGGGGTGTGGGACGCTAACTTCGCGGACTGTCTTTGTCATCCCCCGTTATATGGAACTCGGCCTTCATTTTGGAGAGTGTACTAGGGCTCACTCCAAATAATGCCGCAACTTGGTTTTGCGGAACACCAGATTGAAGTTGCCCAATCAGGCACCTGATTGGCAGCACCTGGGCGTACCAGAAGCTCCAAACAAGTGTAAATTGCAACTGCAAAATAACCTGTTTGGCAGGTTTTTCTAAGATTTGGCAAATTTTTCATGGGCGCAACCCACATACTCAGCGCTGCTGCTCATCCCACAAATGCATGTTCTTTACAATTGGGGCACCATTTGAAAGGGAACTAAACAGGCTTTCCAACGGTATAAGATTTATTGCCAAAAAGCATTGTTACCACAGAGAAATAATCAACCAAACGCAAATTTCCTTATATTTTGTGCTAAGTTTATATATAAGGGGTGTAACAATACATGTATCCGTATTGAACCGAATCTGTTAGGAGGTCACGGTTCGGTGCATGGATTTACATGGAGAATACACGGTATACAATTAAATAAAACTGGCGAATAAATTAATGTAATGCAGAATTAATGTTAGGTACGCGAGTTCTTCAGGGACAACTAACCTGCAGCCCTGATATGTAGCCGAGCGTGTTATGGTGCATAACACGTCAGGTTCTCTGAAGTATTTCCACAACGAGACTCGTAGTGGGGGTTATCTCAGCCATGGTTGAGAAGGAATTAGGGGGAAAGGAACTTGGGCTTTGACTCCCTGAAGTACATCAACCACGACATCGAGGAGAAAGGGATTGTTGCCTGTGATTGTCTCCCGCCGGAGCCCCGCTGCCCGCTGCCGAGGCAACACTGCCTCGGCAGCGGGCAGCGGGGCTCCAGCGGGAGACAATCGTGGGCTACAAAGAGCCACAGCCCCACCCTCCACCTTGACCAACCTCTAAAATACGGCACGTTTGTGGAGAGCTCATTGTGGGAGCGGTTTGTATTCGCTGTAATTCTGTGTACTTTGCACTCTCATAAATAAGACATGCTTTTTCAGTTGTATAACTGATTGTCTTACCTTGTTTACAAGTTACGGAGTCTGGAGATGATGTGGGATACTTATTGTTTACTGATTACTTCTTAGATTACACAGTTCAGGCTGTTGCAGCTAGCTCAGGTGAAAGACTGTATGACATTAGCTGGTACAACCTGAGACGTGCACAATAAAAAAGAATTGCCTTCTGCATTTTTGTTTTTTCTTTTCCCTTCATTGTACCGAACCGTGATATCTGAACCGAGGTATGAACCGAACCGAGACTTCTGTTACACCCCTATATATATATATATATATATATATATATATATATATATATATATATATATATATATATATATATCTCTCGTACATGTATTCTAGTTTTATTTAAACTATTTGGTTCTTCATTGCCCTGTACATTTTGAGTCTTATTACTCTTTTATCTTCTAATACTATGTTTTAATTTAAAATAATTGTAATATGTTTTAATTTTAAATAATTTTAAATAAATATTGTTAATGAAAGCTTAGGATAAAAAATTCTAAAAGTTGATGGCCAGGTATGACTGCTATGCCTCTTATGTCGTTCATTTGACGAATAAAAGAAATTGAACTCGAACTTATAAATTAAATTTTTTTAATAATGATGTATACATTATTAAATAATTCTCTCTCTCTCTCACTCTTGTGTGTAATTTGTAGACGGTCCCTAAAACAGAGAGCAACCGAAACGTAGATTTAAGTGCTGTGTACAGATATCGATAGCAACATGATGTTGTGATTTTTCTCGATACAGTGCCCTAATTTGTCCTCAACATACTACGCCCGTAATGTAGTGAAATTGTGTTGATGAATCTGATTGAAAAGTAGTCAAAACCGCAATCGGTTAACTTATACCCGCCGTCAAGACGGACCCAAGGAAACTTCCTTTGCCTTTTTGTTTATTGTTGTTTTGATTCTTTTACCGAAAACCGACGCTTAGCGCTGTAGAAAGTTCCGCTCCCGCGATATAGGAGGCTGTTTACTTCGTAGGCATATTTGGTGTTTTAAAAAATAATAATTAAATACTTGCCCGAACGGGCAACTACATGTCACATTTAAGTTGCCCAGTCACAGAGTTCCATCTGCGGGCAACCGTTTATGTTGAGGCCTGCTCATCTATCCGTCTTGAATCTAGGTGGACACCAACCTGACTCCACCAGATGGATTGATTCGCATTTGCTCAGCATATCAATCTGGGAACTAGCCTGGCTCCGCCCGCCTTAGTACTTCCGCTCAATTTTAATTTCCCTTCAGTACTACGTCTGGGTCTTCGGTATGTTAGTGGGTTTTCTCCGTCCAAATTTTGTGCGTCCAATCAGCGAACAGAGGGAGTGGCTGAGAACAATGACGTTAAAGTCAGCGCTCGTTGGCGGAATCTTCACACACAGTGTTTGGTTTGTTTACAGCCTGCGCGCAACATGATTCCTGGCTAAACCTTAGCGATTGGTTATGGCAGATCCAGAGTGGCACTGGGCAGATCCAATAGTTTTAAAATTCAACAGACGCCTGCCTTCAAGTCAGTTAACGTTTGTCAATTGAGTAGGTCCAAACTCTTTGTGCAAATGTAATGAAGTACGAGAGTCTAGTAGGACCAGGCTATCTGGGAACCTTCCGTTGGAGAACTTTTGGGAAGGGGCGAAAGTACTGGTTAGCTGATTGGATAAACCATCTGTCTATCACCACCTATGTTGTCTTTAGACGTGCCAAATCAACCCATCAGATCAACGAAGCGTAAGACTGAACATTCGCTTCTTGTTTCACACCTAAACCCGCCTCGAAAATGATGCCAAATCCAAATTTTCTCTATCGCCGGTTACCAAACGGATCTGCGAGCAAATACAATGGAGCTTGCGGGACCAGGATGGTCTCACGAGGCTAGGTGGATACGCCCACCAATGGCTAATCACATTCACACCTGGTGGTATAACATGTCTCCTTAAATAAAGTCGTATCTATATCTTATACAGCACAGTGTGGTTTTGACTTAAGTGTGTCAGCCGTGGAGTAGTGTTGGCCGACTAGCACACTAACCTGGATGGGGAGCCAGGTCATCTAAATCGGTCACTCGCTTCTTAAGAGGCTGCCCTGATTAGTCAACGTGTTCTCTGGCGTGTGTGCGACAAGCCATCAACACAGTCAAACCCTGGCGAAAAGGTTTCGTAATGTATGCTAACAGCAGTTCAGGCTGTGTAATTAATCACATTTTTATGGTGATTTCGAATTTTGGGTCAAACGATCCACAAACTAATCGAGTTGAAACTTTATTTGTATTTTTTAATCATTTAGTACATTAATTTTATTCATTAAATGTTTCATAGCAAATGCGGAAAATCTGGATACATATTTGTGCAGTATTTTTGATTTGAACCTTTTTCGATTTGAAAATTTTGTGTATATCTTTTAGGGGGAATTCTCGGTTACAAAGCATTTTTACCTGTTTTCTACGTGCTGGAAGAGAGATTACATAGAGACCTTGTTTTTAGATTTTACAAACATTTTGTTTTGTGTGCGTAACTATGAATGCATGATTATTTATGACCGTTTCCTTTGGTCGAGGTATTCAGAAAAGTGTGTGTGTGTGTGTGAGGTACAAAAGCTGTGTGTGTGTGTTCAGGGAAATAAGGTTGTGTGTGTGTGTGGGTGTGTCCTCAGGAGGGGCTCATTTTCATCTCAATAGCCCCTAGCAGCCCTTCCCACTAAAGACAAAGTTATTAATGCTCTAGTCCAGGGGTTTTCAAACTTTGTGTGTGTGTGGACCACTATTTGTAATGAAGAATTTTCGCGGACCACCTCATAATACCCTTAATAAAATGTCTATACACAGTCTGAATGAAAAAAAATATATATATATATTTTATATTTTATTTTGCTTTTCCACGGACCACCTGCAGTACCCTCACGGACCACTAGTGGTCCACGGACCACAGTTTGGGAATGACTGCTCTAGTCTAAAGGAGAGTTATTGTCGAGCTAGACGCACACATTCTCTTTCTCTTTCCCTCTCTCTCTCTTTATCTCTCCCCTTTCCCTCTCCCTCTATATTATTTTGTGTGTGACGCTGAAAGTACCCTATTGGGCAGTGCACACACACGCACACAGTGGAGGAAGGACACTCTTTTTTCCCTATGATGTGAGTAAGGAACCAAAACCCTTAAAGTAAGGAACCTAAACTCGTGTGCACACCGAAACAGTGCGCACGCACGCAACACACACACACACACACACACACACACACACATACACACACACACACACACACATACACATACACATACACATACACATACACCTACACATACACACACATCCATAGGCGATTGTGAAATTCTGGACCGATACAATTTGGCCAATAGCCGATACCAAGGTATTTTTGTTGTTATTTATTCCCCCTTTTGTGCCAGGGAAACAAACCCTCCCCACGCACGCACGCAGACACGCACGCACTTTTATGATTTGTATGAAATCAATCAATGTTTATTTCAACAACTGCGCCATCAACGTTCAACATCAAAATTATTTCAACGTGAGCTTAGGCAGATAGGCCTACATACGCCGAAAACAGATCGCTGTATTTTGTACTGAACACAGCCTGCATGACGGTGAACTAGCCACGTCTTTAGCATATAGAAACTATGGCCAAAAAAATAACCTCACACGGTGTCTTTTTACAATTTATTTGTTACCAGCATTCGTAGTGTTGATCAGCAGAGAAATAGTCTGCCAAAGACGTTGACGTCACTTAGCAACCGACGACGCTTGCGGCGTGATACCACAGAAAAGAAAAAAGCTGCACGCGTGCATCTGCGGTTTGTTTACAAATAAAAGTGACAAAAAAATGTTGGCCGTGTGAGAGTATTTCACTGTCTCAGAGAAAGATCAGCGATATACAGTTTGTAAGACATGTTCCATTGAAATTTCAAGGCCGAAGCATTAAACATGTAAACATCGGCCACTGCCATCGGTGAATGTCATCTTATTTTCCGATAGGCCGATGGCAGTCAACAACGCAAATATCGGCCGTTACCGATGTTCGTCCGATACATTGGTGCATCCCTAGAATAATATAGTGTGTGCGCTACTGTGTACTTCTAATCAGCTTAAGGCTGATTCTGGTGTGTGTGTGTGTGTGTGTCAGCAGGGGGTCATTTTCAGGTCAATACCCAGGACAGGGCTAGCTTAAAACGAAACGGACCATGACCGAACATCGTTTTCCTTGTCAACCGGTCTGATGTCTCTCTCTCTCTGCCCTACATTAATTTCACCTCCCAGTCCAGAGACTGGAGGTATTATTATTATAATCTTTATTGACAGACTTGAGGTCCAAATCTAACACAGTATACAGAAAAACATCAAATAAATTACACCAAGCACACACAGGTGTGCTCAATGGTTAAAATACATACAGATGTTGGTTCCAATATTTCCACTTAGTCTCACTTAGATTAGGGTCTGTCAAATACCTTATAATGCTGTTCCTAGACTCAGTAAGCCTGCACATAAATTTAAACATAAAATTCCTAAGCAATGCTTGGAAAGTGGGAACCCGGGCCAGAAGCACCGGCCAGAGTTATATTACCGCCGGGAGGTCATGACCAAGTATTTCGGGAATAGTTTTTAAATTATGCATGAGGCCAAATCCCATCTTTGTCAAAGCCGATAACGGTAACTTGAAGCCGATGCAATCCATTCACTGAACAGTAAATATCGCATTAGACAGAAGTAAGAGCGGGTTGGCAAGTAACCACAAGGTTGATCCCCGGCTCCTGTGTCAAGGTGTTCCTGAGCAAGGCACCTCACCCTGACTGCTCCTGACCAGCTGGCTGTCGCCCTGCGTGGTCGACCCCGCCGACATCGTGAATATGTGCATGAATGGGTGAATGTAAGGCAATTTGTGTAAAGTGCTTTGGGTGAAAGTGCAATATAAATGCAGTCCATTCAAGGGAGAGAGTTGAGCTTTCACTGAGCTTTCAGAAGTGAAACTGCAGGCTTCCACTTCTGTAGTGTAAACCGGGGAAGGGGATAGTTGTCCCTGGACGCGTTGTTTAACTCGATAGCCCTCTTACGATACAGTGGCTTTTTTTTTAACTTTTTCCTAAAGCTGAGCCAAGCAGAGTCAGATTTTCCGACCCCTAAGGCCAAATATGGAGCGAGTGATAGTGATCGTTGGTCTGGGTCTGCTGGAAATCAAGTCAAGTAAAGTCACTTTTATTTATATTGCACTTTGAAATACAACAGGAGATGACCCATAGCGCTTTACATGACAAAATAAAGAGCAAGTAAAACACAGTAAACAAAATAAAAGTAGTAAAAATTCAAACACAGATAAAGGTCCCATGACATGCCATCAGGTGTAAGTGTGATTAGCCGTTACAAGCCGATTTGAAAATGTCTCTTATGACATCACAGGTGGGTGTGTCCACCTAGACGTGTGCTGGATAGACAACACCCAGTGGAATAACAGCCAATCACACTCACACCTGGTGGCATCTCATGGGACCTTTTAATATGGGGTGGAAGGGGGGGTCCATTAATTAGGGCCAGCAAAAGAATGCCGTTCGCCTCGACGCAAGGTTTACATTTTTGGAAGGGGCCCTTGCGGTGGACGTACGGAGGGTCTGTAAGGACGTAACAGGTCCGTAAACCCCTAAAGTTGCTTTGCGAAGACGTGGAACCATTACTAAGCCTGTGTTTCTGTGTGTATGTATGTGTCTGCGCACTGTTCACGCATGTATATGTGTTTGTGTGCGTGAGCCAGCCAACCTGTGACGGATTTTATGTCACATGATCCATGTCACATGATTTGGCACGCGCACACACACACCTAAAGGTTACGAACCCAAATTACACATTGCATTAGCTTGTCATGTTCAAGTATCAAACAACGCACAACAATAACACAACGAGGGTCCATTGCATGAGCAGCTAATCAATATAGGATCAGATGAAGACAGGGCTCTCTCTCGAAGGTTAGGATTAGCGATTGTGTGTGTCTGATTGTGTGTGGGTCTGTGAGTGTGCATGTGTTGGATGGTGTCTGATATTGTGCTTGTCTGTGATTGTGTGTGTGTTGGATTGTGTGATTGTGTGTGTCTGTGATTGTATGTGTGTCAGTGATTGTGTGTGTGTGTGTGTGTGTGTGTGTGTGTGTGTGTGTGTGTGTGTGTGTGTGTGTGTGTGTGTGTGTGTGTGTGTGTGTGTGTGTGTGTGTGTGTGTGTGTGTGTCCAAATGTGTTTCTGTGATTGATTGTGTGTGTGTTTACGTTCTGGTCTTATTCTTGTTCTCCTGTCTGTATAAGAAGGAAACTCTCCATTGCGGTTGACCGTATATGGTGAAACCTTTTTACTGCTCACTATTTGCCAAGCGATCACGTGCATGTGTGCATGAGTCAGCAAGAGAGGAAGACTTTCATCGAAAACACAAGCAAGCTAATTATTATTGTATGAGTTAGTTTGTTAATTTAGCCCCAGGTGTGAACATAAAGGTATATATATTAAAAACAATTAAAGACCAGAGACACAGAGAGACGGACCCTGTATCAACTCCAGAATCATCAATCCCTAGACTATCGGATTAGAATATGACCGTTTGCATCTAATATGATAGCTAGATTAAACTATGCCACAACAGGACAATTTGCTAGCATTAAGCATTACTATTTGTCAGATTTTCCCATATAGAACCAATGCTAATACTCTCTCAAAGAGGCACAGAGATTATATCTCGGGTTGATGGTGTGTTTCCATCATTTTCGGATAATCAGATCAACAACAAGAAAGATAAAAAGACAAATGTGACTTAAAAAATTTTTTGGTTTTATTTTCAACATCAACAGTGAATAACAGGCTATTTCAAAATGTGAAAAAAGTGAAAAATTAGGTAATAATCCTTAGATATTAAAAAAATGGCTTGTGTCCACTTAAAATAAAAACTTGATTCAATATGTCCATCCAATGTATAAATTAAACATTTGAAAACAATATAAAGTGCAAACAGGGGCATTTTTCCTTCTTCTTTTAAACATCGATAGTAAATAAAATAGAAATAGCTTGTGTCCACATAAAATATAAACTTAACTCAAGATGTCCATCCAATGTATAAATAAAATCTTTAAATATTTTAAAACAGAATAAAGTGTAATTAGAAGGCATTATTCATTCTTCTTTTTAACATGGATAGTGAATAAAATTAAAAAAAAAAAACTGTGTCCAAAGGAAGCACAGCAAACCTGGATTTACAACTTTTAAATTATTTTTCAAAAAGATGATGTCTGCATTGCCAGGGGAGATTGTAGACCTTTTTGCAATCACTATGTCCTCTGCGGTGGAAAAGACTCTGGCTGAGAACTGAAGTGCCAGGCACAGAAAGGTAGCATCATGGCAACATGAGAGTATTTGCACTTGTTGATCTTCCACCCATTCAGTGGATCACCATCAACTTGAATGCCACTTGCTGCTTGGTAGTATACCACTTCCTCTTCAATGACATCAGCAAACGGCTTCTTGTCTTTGCCCTCCTCGCCTGCAAAGGTCTCCCCGAGAAGCGCCTCCATGGCTGACTTCTTGTGTGGAGGCGCGCCTCATCCTGTCGGCCCTGTGGCTTGACCCTGCAAGAAACAATTATTTGATATGTTGAATTTTTTTCCAGATTTCACAGAACTATTATTGCAGCAATAACATTTAATAAAATAAATTATTAATTTAAAATAAAAAATCCATACAATTCTTATAGCTAAAGAACTAAGACTGGACTGCAGTATATTTAAGTGGCCTAATTCACTCATATTTTGCAATGGTTTTTACCGCTACATGTTCTTCGGTGCCCAGCCTGCCCACAATCTCAGTGGTGAGATCATTGTATGTTCTCTGGCGCAGGGCAGGATCTAGGTGAGACAGGGCCTTGAATCTTGGGTCCAGTGCAGTCGATCCATGTAGATAGTTCTGTAGATCAGGGGGTCAGTGTATCTGGGGTTCAGGTCTGCTTTAATAGCAGCTTTTTCCTCTCGGCTGATGGTGCCATCTTCCTCACTTGGGGTTATGGATTGTAGAATCTTTGTTTTTAGGGGTAGGACCATGGATACAGATGGAGCAGATTCAGTGCTTCATAGGGTTCTATCCATTTTGAGTGGTTTGAGCACCTGGAGGACTTTCACATCATCAGACAAGGTGACAATGTCTCAGATTTTTTTTTTTTTCAGGGCCTTGTTAGTCAGTTCAGAAAATATAGCTGCCTGCTGCTCAAGATAGCACTCCAACATATCATACGTGGAGTTTGACCTTGTTGGGACATCCTGTATTAGCTTGTAGCATTTCCTGCTTTGTTTTATGCAAATGAGCTGCTGTTGTGCTGCGGTAGAAAAATGAAACCAACTTTCTGATCCTCCCAAGCAGTCTGTCCATCCTGTGTACTGTTATTCCTCTTTGGGATGCTAAATTAATCATGTGGGCAAAGCACCCTATCTGTGGCCCCAGTCCAGCTTCCTTCACTGCATTTACCTTTTTTTTTGGCATTATCTTTGGGGGTGTTCTGGGATGTGTTTTTTTGACCTCTTTGCCTTCCACTCTTCTACTGCTCCTGTCAGTTCTGCGCCAGACTTGTGCCGGTGTGACTCTCGTAGAGTGGACATGTTTACAGAACTGGAATCTTCATCTCCCACTCTGCTGTTACGTAGTGTGCGCAGTCAATGTCACGTTACTTTCAGTGGCTCTAGAGGTCCACCCATCAGTAGTGAGGGCAACGGAGGATGCCTTGGATAATTCATCCACAATAATCTTATTTTATTTCTCATAAAGTTCGGTAACGATCTTGGTTGTGAAGTGGGTGCGCGAGGGTATCTTGTACCATGACTCAAGCACCTTAATCATATTTTGAAAGCCTTTATTCTCCACAACAGAGTATGACCTCATGTCTGCCGCAATAAACACCCCGATAGAGTTGGTGATGGCTTTTGCCCAGTCTGAGTCTGCAGCAAAGCACTGCTCAAATGCATCGGGGAGAAGCAGTTGCTGCGCATCTCTTTTTTTCTCTCGACAAACCGGGATGATGTCGCCTTGCTCGAGGTGTTATCGTGGTCGTAGGCCAATCTGGTGACACAGTGCCGACACACTGTGCCGACACACACAGGGAAGCCAAAGTGCTCGGATCAAGGGTATTACGTGATCCGTTCCACCGCTAACAAAGGATAGAAGAGCAATGTTTGCTACAGTACTGGGTAGGCTGGTAAGAATGATCTATCCAGCAGATATCTAAGTGGACACGCCCACTGGTGATGTCAGAAGAGGCAGATTTTCTTAAGGGCTTGTAACGGCTAATCACGCTAACACTTGTGCCTCTTTTCCGAGGACAGTACCAGCTCAACTCGCCATGACTTTGCACGCCACAGCACGCATGCGGGACACTGTGAAACCTACGTGGCCACTAGACACAAAAACAGACAGGGCTACACACAGCAGTGTCTCCACCTCTGTCACGGACCATGGCGTGTTCTTGTGTGCTGATTCTGCCATGTTCAATAATCAATCACTGTTGTTGACTGAATGCTGATGCTAGTAGTATTTAAAGTTGCCGGGTAGAACTGAACGATTAATCAAAATAAATCAAAATCACGATGTAATAGATCTGACTGGAGATCAGAGAATCAAGAATTATATTTATTTTTCTTTTACAATTCAAAAGTTAAATAAAGATGTCGTATCAATTCATTTCAACGCATCGGCATGGCCTACAGCAGTTTTCAATAGGTGAGGCGCGCCTCCCCTGGGGGGCACCAAAGAGCCAAGGGGGAGGCGCGACACGCGACGCACACAGAAAAAATACACATCTGTATGCAGCTCTATTGATATCGGTAATTGCGTGCGTGTATTAGTTTTAAAATGCATCGTTTCTTGTCCCAAGTCACCAGGAGTCAGCATTAAGGGAGGAGACAGGACCCAGCAAAAAACATAGGAAATATGATCTTTAATGCGTTTCTGGTTGTCTCTGGAGAGCGAGTTCCCCCAGATCTCCACTAGGGCTATGGAAGTCTTAATCCACTTTACCGCCACGTACTTGTGTGAGTGTGAGTTTTCCACACTGACCGTGATTAAAAACAAATACAGTTCAAGGCTGCAGGTGGAGGACGACTTGCGTATATTTCTCTCTGTACTGCAGCCCCGCATCGAACACCTCTGCGCATCAAAAGCGAGGCCTCATTGTTTCCACTGATATAGACGATTCAATTGAAAGTAAAAGTTGTGTTGTCTTGAATCCATGAATTGGGTGGGCCATAGGGTTGATGCCGCTCGTAGTGCAAATGATGTGAATTTGGCGCATTTTGTTCGTTGTTTAAATTTGAGATTGTACGTGGCTGAAATCGTTAACAAATTTCATGAAAATATGTGAACCTGTTCGATCTGATAACAATGCCGTTCATTGATCAGAGAGCTGTCCATTGTGCAGATTTTTTTCGATACGATGTGCATCTCCTTCAAATGTGCGCTTAAAGCCCAGACACACAGCACCGATTTCAGCCGTCGGGTGCCATCGGTTTTAGCTTTGGCGCCGATTACACATGTTAAGCATGATTTGTTGACTTCTGGACTGATGTTCAGTAATTTTAAAAGTAGCCTCAATTAGGCCTGCATGAAGATGGAAATTATTTGCTGTTGCAAAGAATCGTTTATGAATGCACTTTTAAAAAAGTTGTGGAAATAAACTGTCTTCAACTTTGCATTTGATTAGTTATTGAAAATCATCATTGCCTGGAACACACAAAAGACGGCATTTACTGAAGAGGCGTGTATGGGTTAGGTCAGGCGGACGGGATTCTTTTTCTTTGAGGGGGGTCTCTGCTTTCCTTACCTACTCTAAGGGGAGGCTCACATTCACCCAATTTGAAAACCCCTGGCCTAAAGGAAAGAGCAGTTTAAATTTTGACTGCTTCCAATGTTGTGCTGGTCATACTATAGAAGATTTTTTTTTTTCGTGAATAATACAGAACATGAGTAACAATAAATGCGGGTGTAGTGGCAGCTTTCCAGCGGCCACTTCTGGGAGCGGATACAACCTGACAACGCGCGTCGTAAATTATAGATCTATTTATTTGTTCCTTCTTAGTCAATAATGCAAACATAGATGTCCCTATCGCATTCACGCGGTTGAAAAATTGTTTGCCACTTCCGCCCCACATGGTCGTAGGTAACCCATCAATATATCAAGTCACAACGTCCGACGTCACACTCCATTGGCTTGACAGATTGCGGCCGTCAATCGGTTTTCACACATAGAATTACATTATTTTTAAACCATAATTCACAATACTATTAAACCATATTTCATAAACTTAAATATTATAATTATTTCAACAGTGTTATCAATAATCACTTAATTTGCGACATAAATATCAAAATGGCTCCAACACCGGGTGTCGGGCGTCAGGCTCGGCATCGTCGCGCTCGTCCAGTGGCGTCACTCTCCGTCCGGCTAGTCTGGCTGAGCGGAAATGGACAGCGTCTATAGCGCTAGCTGGCTTTCCCAAATTGCGCTCCCCCTCAAACTCGGTTGGTGTGGATTTGGCGCATCTATTCACTCTGACAGCAGCGTGCGCGTTTGACATTGGTTTAAAGCTAGGGTAGGCGATTTTTTTACTGAAATATTTAGCAAAAATGTCATAATAGCCAGTCAGCTATATGTAGGCGAAGTGCTCTGAGAATATCTGCACATCACTTTGCTCTCCCCTGCCTCTGTGTGCCCCCCCCCAAAAATTGCCACCGCTCATGTACACTTTGACCAATCAGAGCGAGGCTCCGATTCTCCGTTCTTATTGGCTGTGGGACTGTCCGTCAACTTGCCACCGACGTTCGTGCGTCTCTGCGTGAGCGTTCACGAGCCTAGCAGCTTATGCTAACAAATTACAGTTGCACTTAGTTTGCTAACTTGCTTGGCTGATACAGCTACCTTTCTACCAGCGCAATTACAATGATTTTAAGATAACATACATGGTATGTCTGTGAGTAAGATGTTGATGCTATATATGTACTTATGCAGTTATCAGCACTAATGTTTAATTACCTCGGAATCGGACATGGTGTTTCGTCTTCCTATCAATGTAACAGAATTCACATGAACGCGCATCACTGACGTTCGGAGGGAGGAGCTACAGCAGGTATCGCGTGGGAGGGAGGGACCAGAGAGAACGCAGCGGAATCTCAACGGCTGTTTTCCCCAAAATCGCATACCCTAGCTTTAACCAATGAACCGATCCGTTCCACTTCACTATAGCACTACGGTATTTGTTTAACAGCGTATCAACTGGAACCACATATAAATGTTAAAACGTCTGTCGTTTTGATAGGTCCTCAAGGGCCAAAGTGTATGGTGTGTTGACATCATTGTGAGAAAGAAACAAACATTGTTTAACTCAGGGTGTCTGCGCATCCTTAAAAAGTCTTAAATTCATGTTTCTTAAATACGTTACAAATGTCATATGCTGGTCTTAAATACCGTAACTCAAGATCTTAAATTTGTCGGGGCAGGACTTTATATATTTTTATTTTTCTTGAATGACTTTTCAGGAAGGAATAGTCAAAGTTGCTAGCTGCATATATAAACGATTATCTGCGTGCTTGCTAGCTAGTCTGCGAGAATGGGTAGGTACAAATTCAAGGACAGTTGGCTGGAAGACGTCCATTTCCGAAGTTGGCTCGCGTCTGTGGCCAACCCCCACCATCGCTTGTTTTAGGTCTTAAATTTTATTCAAGGTGGTATTAAAAAGGTCTTAAAAAGCCTTAAATTTGACTTGCTGAAACCTGCAGATACCCTGTAAAGGATCACACAAGCGACATACATCTTTAATAGTTTTTTGTGGCGTTTGCGGTTGGGATTGAGCCATCTCTCTGACAGCCTCTGAACGTGAAGACGTTCCATCCAAGTAATTTCCCCCCCGGCACTATTTTGCACGGACACCGCTGCTGCTTCCCGGGGTTAGCCCCGCCCTAGACGATTGGGATCAGCCCAGTTTCCCCCCGGATAGACGGCTCTAAATAGCGTGGTTCCCGACCCTTCTACTTGCTGTAGTTTGGTCAGCGGCCAGTAGCCTGTTGACGTCACACCAAACTATCAGATCAGCTCTCTTGGAACTCGGCAGAGCTGGGACTAAAAAAAGTACCAGGTACCAGGAACCACGTTTTGGTGATCGAAAAGCAAGAAAAGGCGGGTTAAGACGAGGCGAGTTGAGCTGGTACTGTCAGTGGAAAAGGGCCACTGGTGGTGTAATATGGCTCCCTTAAGACAGTAAAATAAAGGTAAACCAGTCGAATTCGACCCACAAATTGAACTGGTGTGGATGGAAATAGACCAGCGCTGAGATCTGTCTCCATCTGTCTACACCCAAACTAGATCAGGAGGACACGGCGCTATTAAAGCCAGTGAAGACCACTAAACACACACACACACACACAAATGCACGCAGGCACAACACACGCACACTCAAATTCCCGCATACATGCACACACGGACGTTGGCACAACACACGCACGCACACACACACTCAGTCTTTCTCGTTCCATTTTCCTGTGGAGTAATTAGCCCATTTACAGTTAGGCTAATAGAACTGTGTGTGTGTGTGTGTGTGTGTGTGTGTGTGTGTGTGTGTGTGTGTGTGTGTGTGTGTGTGTGTGTGTGTGTGTGTGTGTGTGTGTGTGTGTGTGTGTGTGTGTGTGTGTGTGTGTGTGTGTGTGTGTGTGTGTGTGTGTGTGTGGATTGATTGATTTTTAGAGGCCCAGTCCCACAATGGTCAAATTTTAGCGTTTTGCACGATTTTATTTCACTCGTACAATGAAGAAGAATTTTCAGTAATTTATTCTGGTTACGTATTTCAGTTATTTCGGTTCTACATTTCAGCTACGAATCGATATGTTAAAGGTCCCTTGACATGCCACCAGGTGTGGTGTGATTAGCTCTTACAAGCTGTTTTGAAAATTGGTCTCTTATGACATCCATGGTGGGCGTGTCCACCTATATGTGTGCTGGATAGACCAGTCTACCTGTGATTTCAAGGGGCAGATTTCCACGGCTTGTAATGCCCAGTGTTGGGCACGTTACTTTAAAAAAGTAATTGTTTACAGTTACTATTAATACTTACCGTTGATATGATAAAAGTAACTAGTTACTGTGGAAAGTAACTATTGAGTTACTAAATACATTTTTAAATGTGTCAAATAATTTGGACCCCCTGTCCACCTCCACCCCTCTTTATCAGAACTCTAAACACATGCGCATGTTCATGTTTATGCACGGAAGCATGCAACGTTGAAAGATGTTTGAATTACTTGACACCGATGTGGAGAGGCACTTTGTCCAGGGCCATGTGCATTTTACGATTACACCTGTTCCTTTAATTTCTTGGAGGGAAAATTAATGGCTATTTCCATTTAAAGAAGGCTATTTTGGAATTATTGGGACTATGCGTACCTTCGAATGTGTGTAAGCAACACCCGCCCAACTCTGATTGGCCTACCATGACATGTTACTCTACCTCAGCCAGTCGTTATCATGAATGCGATTGTCTCGTGCCCACTAACCGCGGAAGACCAGTAAAGAGAGAGAGGGAGATATCTAGTGGGCCTGATGAAAAAACTGGCTTTTCAATTGTAGTAACGCGCCACATTTTTTGAAGTAACGGTAACAGCGTTATAATGATGGGAAGAGTAATCTGTTAAATTACTCGTTAATAACGCTGTTGTTCCCATCACTGGTAACCAATGTTGCCACAGTTACCTTGAAAAAGTAATCTGATTACTGATTACTAGTTACTCCTTAAAATAGTAATTTAGTTACTTTACTGATTACTTGATTTCAAAAGTAACTAAGTTTGTTTACAAGTTACTTTTTTAGTTACATTTCGCTGCGACAACACCCCCCAATACTAACTTTTTGTAGTAACGCACAGTAACTTTGATGAGGAACTTTAATCTGATTACTGGTTTGGAAATAGTAACGCGTTAGATTACTCGTTACTGAAAAAAGTGGTCCTAATAAGGCGTTACTGGCATCAGTGCTGGTAATGACTCATCACACTCGCAACTGGTGGTATAATATGTCACCTTTTAACCCAAAGAAATCAAAAACCTGATAAAAATTTGATTAATCGCACACAACTCTATATTTATATACTCTTGCTTACCTCCTACTCTCTCTACCTCTCGCCTGGGTTATGTGGGGTATCTCCAGTGTAGGAGTGAACACCCCTGAGTCTAATTATCTCCTGTTGGGAATTCATGTGTGAAAGCCCTAACACTCTTGATATCAATTATGTTTACGTATTGTTAAATCTCTCTCTCTCTCTCTCTCTCTCTCTCTCTCTCTCTCTCTCTCTCTCTCTCTCTCTCTCTCTCTCTCTCTCTCTCTCTCTCTCTCCAGATAGGACGGT
>OLKM01001924.1:49429-56929 GCA_900291075.1 Melanogrammus aeglefinus
GAAATAGTAACGCGTTAGATTACTCGTTACTGAAAAAAGTGGTCCTAATAAGGCGTTACTGGCATCAGTGCTGGTAATGACTCATCACACTCGCAACTGGTGGTATAATATGTCACCTTTTAACCCAAAGAAATCAAAAACCTGATAAAAATTTGATTAATCGCACACAACTCTATATTTATATACTCTTGCTTACCTCCTACTCTCTCTACCTCTCGCCTGGGTTATGTGGGGTATCTCCAGTGTAGGAGTGAACACCCCTGAGTCTAATTATCTCCTGTTGGGAATTCATGTGTGAAAGCCCTAACACTCTTGATATCAATTATGTTTACGTATTGTTAAATCTCTCTCTCTCTCTCTCTCTCTCTCTCTCTCTCTCTCTCTCTCTCTCTCTCTCCAGATAGGACGGTTGCTCTCCCCTCACAAGAGACGTCAGGGGTTCGAAGACCCCCAAACCCACGTTGGGGCCCCCGACACACACCTTCTTAACCGCACGTGTGTGTCCGTTTGTGTGTCTGTGTGTGTGGACGGCGGCGCCGTGCGGACACATGTGTGCCAGCCCTCCGGGGGGGCTGTGATTGAGTAGCGACCCCCCCACCCAGGGGCCCGGGCCCTGCATGGCGGGCTGTAGGGAGAGAGGGCCCCGGCTACAGCGGCCGTGGTCCGTCTACAGGGCCTCCACCTTCGAGCTGTCTGCAGAGATGATCAGCCTGACGCTGGCCGGTGGGGGCACACACACACACACACACACACACACACACACACACACACACACACATGAAGAATAAAACACGCAGACACATGAAGACTGAAACACACACACACACAAACACACACATGAGCATGTTAACACACGCACGCACACACATACACACACACACACACACACAAACGCAAGCAAGTGCACGCACACACACGAGACACACACACACACAAGCACATGAGCATGCTAACACACACACACACACAGACACACAAACACACACATGAGCATGGTAACGCACACGCACAAGTGCACATGCACATGAGCATGGTAGCAAACACACATGCTAACGCGCACACACACAAAGAATGAAACACACATACGCACATGAGCATGCAAACAAACACTAACACACACACACACACACACATGGTTATTTATTTTAACAGGTTGGAGTGTGATTGGCCATTAAAAGCCTCTTCCTCTTCCTTGAAGTGTTTAACGGTAAATGGACTGAATTTTTGCCGCGCTTTTTAACCAGTGGCCACTAAAAGCGCATTACAATGTCCCATAACATTCACCCTTTCACACACACACACACACACACACACAGTAGCACACCTTCACCCTTTCATTCTGACACACCAATGGCTGGGGTCGACCACGCAGGGCGACAGCCAGCTCGTCGGGGGCCGTCAGGTGAGGTACCTTGTGGCTCGGGGACACCTCGATGTGTGCTGGATCAACCGCGCTACCAGCCCACCCAGTGGACCGGAGCAAACGTTGTTCATCTATCCGTCATACATCTAGGTTGTGGTCTTATGATAATTTTCAACCTGTGCTCAAACATTTACATTTACATTTAGGGCGTTTAGCAGACGCTTTTATCCAAAGTGACTTACGATAAAGTACATTTGTCAGAAGAAAGAGAAACGACAATAAATCTCTGTCGGTGCAGTAAGTTTGTTCATAGAACCAAGTGCCAAGCGCTAACCATCACTAGGTTAACCCATTCCCCGTAAACGTCAAAGCTAGCTAGGTTTTGCTTCAGTCATTCAGTGTCTGCTAACGGCCTTAGCATCAGTCGGCTCTATCAACGGTGCTATGCTGCTCTTGAGCATCGATAGCCGTAAGCTGGCACTTAATTTAAGCACTTATTGTATGTTGTACGTCCTGGCACTTAATGTACGCACTACTTAATTATAGTACTTAGTTGTTAGGCGCCTTATCCTAGCTATCTGTGTTGTGAACAGGGCGTGAGTTAACCTAGTGATGGTCAGGGCTTGTTTGGAGGGTCGATGGTCTTAACCGGTTCAGTGTTTGCTGTTCAATACTGCTCCTGTTGTGTTCTGCTGCTCATTCCAGTTTTATTTGCGTCGACAGGAAACAGCCAGGATCCAGATGAGCCCGTACTGGAGTTCAGCTTGGGTGAGAACCGCGTTGGTGTATGGGTCGTCAGGGGGTGGGTGTGGTGTGTGTGTGTGTGTGTGTGTGTGTGTGTGTGTGTGTGTGTGTGTGTGTGTGTGTGTGTGTGTGTGTGTGTGTGTGTGTGTGTGTGTGTGTGTGTGTGTGTGTGTGTGTGTGTCCTCAGGTGTGTGTGTTAGTCTTGTGTTTGTGTTTTTGTCTTCATGTGTAGGTGTATCCGTGTGTGTGTGTGTGTGTGTGTGTGTGTCTGTATTTCTGTGTCCTCAGGTGTGTTTGTGTGTTTCTGTCTTTGTGTGTTTGAGTCTTTTTGTGTGTGTGTGTTTCTGTCATCCGTGTGTGTGTGTGTGTGTGTGTGTGTGTGTGTGTGTGTGTGTGTGTGTGTGTGTGTGTGTGTGTGTGTGTGTGTGTGTGTGTGTGTGTGTGTATATCCACATGTGTGTTTGTGTGTATTCTTCGGTATGAATGTGTGTGTGCGTGTGTGTATCATGTGTGTGTGTGCCCTTTCTTCACATGTGTGTGTGTGTCCTTACGTGTGTGGGTCCTCTCTTCACATGTGTGTGTTTGTCCTATCTTCACATGTGTGTATCATGTGTATTTGTGTCCTCTCTTCACATGTGTGTGTCTGTCCTTACATGTGTGTGTCCTAAATTCACATGTGTGTGTGTCCTTACGTGTGTGTGTCCTCTCTTCACGTGTGTGTGTGTGTGTGTGTGTGTGTGTGTGTGTGTGTGTGTGTGTGTGTGTGTGTGTGTGTGTGTGTGTGTGTGTGTGTGTGTGTGTGTGTGTGTGTGTGTGTGTGTGTGTGTCCTCGGTGCGTGCAGCGTGCTCGGAGCTCCTCCCCCCGGCGCCGGACAGGAAGCCCAGTAGCTTTGTGGCGGCGAGCGTGACCACACCCCCCCAGGGCTTCTGGACCAAGCACGCCCAGACCGAGGTCATCGAGGTACACACACACACGCACACACACACACACACGCACACGCACACCACGCCAGGCCCCCCAGAGACACGCACGCACACACAGGAGGATACACACACAAACACACATACACACGCACATCCCAAAGTGCTCGTGACACGATTGCATTTGGCGTGCTGCGTGTTCACTGTTCCCTACCTGGTCACCAAGCTCGTCTCTGAAAAGTCATGACCTGTAACCTGAAGGTTGCTAGTTCGATCCCCTCTCTCTCTGCCATCCTTTCCTGTTTTACCCACTTAACAATTAAAAGGATAAAACCTTAAAAAAGTAAAAATCTTCAGGAATATAATCTGATGCGGTCAGTGGTACAACAAGGACTTTTACGCCGCGTTCACATTGCGCACGTCTGTCGATGGATGACCGAGGGGCGTGTCTGACGTATAGGGAAGCAGTCTTTGGCCCAATCCCAAAGTGAGCCTGAGGACTAGGGATTAAGGACTCACAGACTTAATTGGTCTCAGGTGCTAAGTGAGTGAGTGTGTGAGGTCACATGGGCTCAGATAGGTAATATGGGATTGGGACAGCACTTCACGAGAGCACATGTTACCTTGGCAACGTTTAATGACAAAGATGTTGAAAGGGCTTGATAAGTGTGGACTCAAACCCTCACGCCCTTTGGAATTCGACATTGGGACAGCGCTAAAGCCTTAATATTTTGGTGAGAACACGCAATAAAGTCTGCGAGTCCGTGAGTCCGGACATTGGGATTGGGCCGTTGTAGACGCAGCCTGCAGCCAATCAAATCGCTTCCCGCTAACAAAGTCGGCTTTTTCCTGCTTCTTCCTGCAAAATGGATCCCGTAGTCGCAAAGGTGCTTCTTGTAGCATTTTTAAATCCCCGCTGCTGGCCGGCTCTTTGACAAATGTGTTTTCCCAGGTTGTATCACAAAGGCGATTTCATTGGACAGAGTTACAGTAGTGTATTTGCGTATATTTACATCACGCAATCTGATTGACTGACAGATCCATCGCTGCCTGAAAAGTTGGACATTTCTAAACTTTTTGACGCGGGCATCGGAGCTGACAGAATAGACGGACCCACAATGCATTTCGGGAACGGCCCATGCAAAGCCAAAGAGATCCATCAACCGACGCGTGTAGTGTGAACGCGGCTTTAGAGGACATATATTTATGGGCTACTATTGCCCCAGAGGATTACATTACAGACGCTTTTTGCTGAATCCAGCCTCAGAAAGCCTTGGTAGCATTAGTCTCTTGACCCAAAATAAACGGCAAATAAGCAGGTTAAAAAACAAAAAAAGTCGGCCTTTCCAGCGGCACCCGCTACAAATTAACATCTACGTTGACATTTAGGGCGTCTGGCAGAAGCTTTTATCCAAAGCGTTGTGTATTACAGCGGTTCATTCACACATTCACACGCTGACGGCGGAGTCAACCATTCAGGGTGACCGCCAGCTGGTCAGGAGCAGTTAGGGTGAGGCGTCTGGCTCAGGGACACCTCGACACTCCGGGGATCAAACTAGCAACCTTCTGTCAAAGAGTAGTTAGGGTGAGGTGTCTGCCTCAGGGACACCTCGACGCTCAGCTAGGAGGAGCTGGGGATCGAACTAGCATAGCTTGTTAGTTAGCTGACTAGTAAGTGCGTTGGAGAGTTAGTTAGTTAGCTGTCTAGTTAGTTGGCTAGTTACTTGGCCACTTTGGAAGCTGGTATGATAGCTTGTTAGTTAGCTGAATTGTTAGTTAGTGGGCCAGTTAGTTGGCTAGTTTGTGGGCTAGCTAGTTTAATGGGACCCTAAACGTCCCCCCTCTCCTCCCCAGGGCACCAGTAACCCCATCTTTCTGAGCAGCATGGCCTTCTTCCAGGACTCCAACATCAGCCAGCAGACGCAGGTCAAACTGTCCGTCTACGACGTCAAGGACCGCGCCCAGGGAACGGTGAGTTAGTTGTCTAGCTAGTGACCTGCTAGTTAGTGACCAGCCAGTTGGTGATGTGGCTGCTCCCAGGGAACGGTGAGACACTACCAACTAGTTTAACGCTATTACTATTATATCTTTATTTTATTCTAATTAGTTTGTGTATCTATTTCATTAAAAAATATTATTGATATATATATATATATATATATATATTATTTTTTTAATCAAATTATTTTCACGTCCATTATTCTATTTAGTTTCAAGCTATTATTATTATATTTTTATTTGTATTCAAATTATTTCATGTTCAGTGTGTGTTTTTCTTACACTTATTCTTTTTCTACGAAGATAAGGTAAGATGAAGTATACTTTAACACCACCGGGGTGGAAATTCATCTTGGGCTGTAGTCTCTGCGTCGCAAACTTGCAAAACACCACATAAAATATACACAGAAGTAGACAAACCAGACATGCTTCACTGCATCATCCGCAACCAAGACAATCACAAAAAACAAAGCTGCAGTTCAGAAGACTCTCGCTCTCTCTCTCTCTCTGTCTCTGTCTCTGTCTCTCTCTCTCTGTCTCTGTCTCTGTCTCTCTCTGTCTCTGTCTCTGTCTCTGTCTCTGTCTCTCTCTCTCTCTGTCTCTGTCTCTGTCTCTCTCTGTCTCTCTCTCTCTGTCTCTCTGTCTCTCTGTCTCTCTGTCTCTCTCTGTCTCTCTCTCTCTGTCTCTCTGTTTCTCTCGTCTCCTCTCTGTCTCTCTCTCTGTCTCTCTCTGTCTCTCTCTCTCTGTCTCTCTGTCTCTCTGTCTCTCTCTGTCTCTCTCTCTCTCTCTGTCTCTCTGTTTCTGTCTCAGTCTCTCTCTGTCTCTCTCTCTGTCTCTCTCTGTCTCTCTCTCTCTCTCTGTCTCTGTCTCTCTCTCCCTCTCTCTCTGTCTCTGTCTCTCTCTCTCTCTTGTTAACTGATAGTGTGTCGGTCTCTCCCTACAGATGTACATGCTGGGGTCAGCCCTGTTTCCTGTGAAGGAGCTCTTACAGAACAAGGAACACAAGCTGAGCCTCGTGTTGAGGTAACGCATGCACACACACACGTGTACACACGCACATGGAAACACACACATATGCATGCACACGTGCATGTAAACGCACACACAAATACACACATGCATGTAAATGCGCACATCTGTGCACACACGAATACACGCGTACATAGCCACATGTTAAAACACACGCATGCAAACATGCAAATGCACACACACACACATGTAAACTCACACACATATTGACACATGCAGACACGCGCACATTTAAACACACATGTGCAAACATGCACATGCATGCACACACACTCACATACACATAAACGCACACATATGCACATATGCTCACATACATATGCTCTGCTGTGTCTGTGTGCGTCGGTGCGTGTATGCGTTTACGTGTGTCTGTGTCTGTCTGTGTCTTTGTGCGTCTGTCCTTCTGTCTGTCTGTTAATGCTTTTGTGTCCGTGTGCATTTGTGTCTGTGTGTGTGTGTGCGCCCGTGTGCGTTTGCGTTTGTGTGTGTGTGTGTCTGTGTGTTTGTGTATGTTGGGACCGGCAGATCGGCGGAGAACCAGTGTGTGGGGACCATCACGGTGGTCGCTTGGCAGAGTGAGGAGAGGAGGGACCAGCGTCTGTCCAGGCTGCCCGACCAACTCAACGGACGGGTACGGTGACCATGGATCAACTCCCCTGCAATCTCCTGATCGGAGAAGATCAGGGGAAGATCAGGGGAAGATCAGGGGAAGATCAGGAGGAGATCAGGGGAAGATCAGGGGAAGATCAGGGGAAGTTCAGGAGAAGTTCAGGAGAAGTTCAGGAGAAGTTCAGGAGAAGTTCAGGAGAAGTTCAGGAGAAGATCAGGAGAAGATCAGGGGAAGATCAGGGGAAGATCATCGGAAGATCATCGGAAGATCAGGGGAAGATCAGGAGAAGATCAAGTCGAATCAAGTCAAGTTTATTTATATAGCACATTTTAAAACAACAGTAGTTGACCAAAATGCTGTACACAAATACAATATAAAAACAACAAAAAACAAGAAGGCTTAAAATTGCATATTAGCAACAACAATGAATAAAATGAAATAAAATCTTAATCTGTATTAAACGCCAATGTAAAAAAGTGAGTCTTTAGTTGCGTTTTGAACTGGTCGATAGACTGGGCAGTTCTCAGACTAAGGGGGAGACTGTTCCAAAGAATAGGAGTGGCCACAGCGAAGGCTCTGTCGCCTTTTTGTTTTTTGTCTCAGCAGGTGCTGCTGGTACATCCAGCAGCACCTGCTGAGCTGACCGAACTTCTCTAGCTGGAGCATGGATGCAGACCAGCTCTGACATATATTTAGGTGCCAGCCCATGTAGAGAGTTAAAAGTAAACAATAGGATTTTAAATTGAATTCTAATAACCACAGGAAGCCAGTGAAGAGAAGATCAGGGGAAGATCAGGGGAAGATCAGGAGAAGATCAGGAGAAGATCAGGAGAAG
>OLKM01001924.1:61929-64429 GCA_900291075.1 Melanogrammus aeglefinus
GAGAGAGAGAGGGGGAGAGAGAGGGAGAGAGAGGAGGGAGGAGGGGAGGGAGAGAGGAGAGGAGAGAGAGAGAGAGAGAGAGAGAGAGAGAGAGAGAGAGAGAGAGAGAGAGAGAGAGAGAGAGAGAGAGAGAGAGAGAGGGAGGGGGAGAGAGAGGGAGGGGCGAGGAGGAGAAAGGAGGGAGAGGGGGGGGAGGGAGAGAGCGAGGAACACAGACACCGAGCGAGATGTCTGGTCCCAGCAGCCTCACCTGCTCTGAGTCTGATTGGACGCTGGGGCTGGGGGGAGGCTGCACACCTGTTGCTCGTTAACCAATCAGTGGTCAGCAGGTTGAACCAGCCTGAACCAAAATAGTTAAAGAGCTTTTTCTCTTTTACTTCCCTCCCTCCCTCCCTCTCTCCCTCCCTCTCTCTCCCCCTCCCTCCTTCTCTCTCCCCCTCCCTCCCCCTCTCTCCCCCAGGCCCGTCAGCTGGTGAGCGTGTGCGACTGCGACCTCCTCTCCTCCTCGGTCCAGGCCCTGAACGCGGCCCGCCCGGACTACGTGGCCTCGCGTGCCTCCCCCTCCTCCTGCTCCTCCCCCTCCGCCTCCCCCGCGGCCGCGGGGGAGGCGGAGGGGGAGGAGCGGGAGGAGGAGGAGGAGGAGGAGCTGGTCGTGCTCAGGAACGACCGGGACACCCTGCTGGCCAAGTGGAGCGGCTCAAACAGCCGGCAGACGCAGCAAGGGGAGTGGGTGGAGGAGGAGTGGGTGAGTGGGGGAGGGAGGGAGGGGGAGGGAGGGAGAGAAGGAGGAGGCAGACGCAGCAAGGGGAGTGGGTGGAGGAGGAGTGGGTGAGTGGGGGAGGGAGGGGGAAAAGGAGGAGGCAGACACAGCAAGGGAAGTGGGTGGAGGAAGAGGGAGGGAGGGGGAGAAGGGGGAGAGAGGGAGAGGAGGGGGAGGGAGAAGGAGGAGGCAGACGCAGCAAGGGGAGTGGGTGGAGGAGGAGTGGGTGAGAGAGGGAGGGAGGGAGAGGAGGGGGTGGGAGGCTATATTTAAATGGATTCTTGTTCTTCTTGGAAGAGATTCACGGAACACTCGATGACACTGTCTTACCTTCCTCACCTTGGTCCTCTCTGTCTGTCCGTCCGTCTGTCTGTCTGTCTGTCTGTCTGTCTGTCTGTCTGTCTGTCTGTCTGTCTCTGTCTGTCTGTCTGTCTCTGTCTGTCTCTCTCTGTCTTGTCTGTCTGTCTCTCTGTCTGTCTGTCTGTTCTGTCTGTCTGTCTGTCTGTCTGTCTGTCTGTCTGTCTGTCTGTCTGTCTGTCTGTCTGTCTGTCTGTCTGTCTCTCTCTCTCTCTGTCTCTGTCTGTCTCTCTCTGTCTCTGTCTGTCTGTCGCTCTCTGTCTCTGTCTCTCTCTCTCTCTCTCCCTCCCCCCCCACTCCCTCCAGGAGAAGGTGTGGCTCAACGTGGAGAAGTCTCTGGAATGTGTCGTCCAGCGCGTGGACCAGCTGCTCAGGAAGGAGAGGAGGCCCAGCACCTCCTCCTCCTCCTCCCAGCAGGACACAACCTCCTGCTGCTCCTCCTCCTCGGACCACCAGGCCAAGAAAGGTAGAATGGGGGGGAGGGAGGGGGAGGAGAGGGAGGAGTGGGGGGAGGGAGGGAGGGGGAGGAGAGGGAGAAGGAGGAGGGCAAACCCCAAGCACAGGTGTGTCTCTGTTTGTGCTAGATGCTAGGCTAGCTTCTATGCTAAGCTAGCGACGATGAGGCTAGCTAGCCATGCTGCAGTTGGTGAAAGAACCGGAGCGTTGCTTCTGCTCCCTTCCTTGAGCTAGCTGCTAGGCTAAGCTAAGCCACTGAATGTAAGGCTAGTTATCCGCACTAGCTGCTAGGCTAATCCAGCGAAGAGGAGGCTACGTAGCCGCGCCGCGGTTCATAAAAGAACCCAAGCATTACTTCTGATACCTTCTTGGGGCTAGGTGCTAGGCTAAGCTGTTGAAGGTAAAGCTAGTTAGCTGCTGGGCTAAGCTAGCGTAGATAAGGACACCGGGGGAGCTCCGCCCAGTTTGATGCATGAAGGGTAGCCCCGCCCACCACTGCTGGGGGTTAAGAACAATAAAAGCGTTTGGATTAAAAGTCATTGTTAAGTGAAATATCTGTGGTATGAAGAATGAATGATGGATTATTAATTATGAGTTATGTATTATGGATTATGAGCTATGGATTATGAATTGTGAGTGATGGATTATGAATTATGCCGATGAAACCACACAAAGGCAGTGTACGGACGCGGGCGTTCTGGATCAACCCGGGACACGCCCCCGGCGGCCCCCCCTCGGCTACGTCACCTTCATCACCTTCATCACCCTCCTCCTCCTCGTCACCTCCATCACCCTCCTCATCCTCCCTGCCCACTGCATGCCCGCCCAACCCTGAACCCTGTAGGTCTACTGTACTGTACTCTACTGTACTCTACTGTACTCTACTTTACTCTACTGCACTCTACTCTACTGCACTCTACTGTACTC
>OLKM01001924.1:71929-95356 GCA_900291075.1 Melanogrammus aeglefinus
CTGTCTGCCTGTCTGTCTGCCTGTCTGCCTGTCTGTCTGCCTGTCTCTCTGTCTGTCCGTCTGTCTGGGGGGGCTGATCGGGGTTCTATGAGGATGGGGTTTACTTGAGTGAGGATTCAACTGGATTTTGTTTTAATTGATTTAGATTTACTCGATTTGTTTGATTTTGTTGGTTTTACTTGAGTTAGCTTGACTTGAGGTTGATTGACGTTGAGTTTAGATTTTATTTGTGTTGGATTGACTTCAGTTAGATTTACTTGAGTTTGAGTTCATTTCGATTGCTTTCAGTTTTGATTCGTTAGATTTTGAATGAACAGAGTTAGATTTTTTTATGATTTTAGATGCACTCGAGTTGAATTGGATTTTCACTGCGTTTTACGAGGTCGAGAAAACACAGCTTCCAGCTCACAGTGATGGCGGCAGAGGCCTTTGTATCCATAATCTCTGAAACAAGAGACATGCAGACGCAAGCGCACACACACACACACACACAGAGACAAACACACACAGACACACAAAAAGACAAAGACAGACAGCCACACAAACACAGAAAAATACACATGCACACTTGGAGCCACGCACACAAACACACTGACAGACATGTACACACCCAGAAACAGACAGACAGCCACACACACACACACTCACACACACCGATACACAGACAAACACACACTCACAGACAAAAACACAATACCACGCATCCCCCATCGCACAACATTACGTGTGTGTGTGTGTGTGTGTGTGTGTGTCTCTGGAACAAACGGCTGAGTCCAGCAGAGGTGACTGGGCAGAAAACCTCTGCGGTGATACAGCGACTCAGCAGACTGGCGGCTCAGGTGACAGCGCTGGTCTACGATCGGGGCTGTAGCTGGACAAATCGACTAATGGATCGACTAATGGACCGTTGGTCGAGAACGAAAATGGAAAAAGGTCTTTGAGTGCACTGTTGGATAAGGGGTGTGTGTGTGTGTGTGTGTGTGTGCGTGTGCGTGTGTGTGTGCGTGTGTGTGGGGTCAGGTTCGGAGACACCTCCCTCCAGGAGGCCCTCAACCTGGAGAGCCTGGCCCGGCTCAACTCCTACTACAGCCAGTTCAAAGAGGTGCTGCCGGAGGACTGTGAGTACAGACAGACAGACAGACACACAGATACCGACACACACACACTTGAATGATGAAAGCTTAACATTACTCTGCTCTGCCCCCCCCCTCCAGGCCTCCCTCAGTCCCGGTCCCAGACCTGCCTCCCGGAGCTGCTGCGCTTCCTGGCGCAGAACGTCCACGCCAGGAAGAACAAGAACGTGGACATCCTGTGGCAGGCGGCCGAGGTCTCTGTCTGTCTGTGTCTTTGTCTGTCTGTCTGTCTGTCTGTCTGTCTGTCTGTCTGTCTGTCTGTCTGTCTGTCTGTCTGTCTGTCTGTCTGTCTGTCTGTCTGTCTGTCTGTCTGTCTGTCTGTCTGTCTGTCTGTCTGTCTGTCTGTCTGTCTGTCTGTGTCTGTGTCTGTGTCTGTGTGGGGGCGGGGTTTTGAGATAGGTCACTGAGTCGAGGATTCGAACCGACAACCCCATTAAATGGATGGGGTTTTGAAATTAAGCCTAATGCAAAAAAAACCCTTGTTTCACGCAAGTCACTTTGGATAAAAGCGTCTGCTAAATCCCCTCGATGTAAATGAATTGCAGTTTACAATTTGTCTGGAACCTCCCCGATAATTTTTCAATTTGGAAAAGGGGCGTCGGCAGAATGACTGAATACCTCCCCCCCCCCCCCCCCCCTCCAGATCTGCCGGCGGCTGAACGGCGTTCGGTTCACCAGCTGTAAGAGTGCCAAGGACCGGACGGCCATGTCGGTGACCCTGGAGCAGTGCCTGGTGCTCCAGCACGAGCACCGCATGGCGCCTCAGCTCTTCACCCAGGCGCTGGACTGCATGCGCAGGTAGGTGACCCCCCCCCCCCCCCACGACCCCTGAAAGAGTACCCTACACACCCCCCGCACACACACGCACACACACACGCCCCCCCACGCTCACTTTCGTTTGTTGCGTGTATTTTGGCGGGAAACTGATATTTTTATCTATTTTTTTGCGCTTCTGTAACTTCTGTAACTTTTCGGAGATATTATAATAATTAAAACAATATCTGAGAAAAGTAATTTATTTATTTTTTTCTTAAATCTTGTTTAAAAGTTGTGTAAAATATTCTGAATGTGTGTGTGTGTGTGTGTGTGCGTGTGTGTCTCTCACACGTGCCCGCGACCGTAGCTTGTTTGTAGCTTTAGCGATCCGCTCCAATGCTGATGCCTGTTAGCGATCCGCTCACCAATGCTGATGCCTGTTTGGTGTTGGTTTTTTTTGGGGGGGGGGGGGGGTACATCAACGGCTAGCCGCTGGCCACCTCATTTTGCTTGGTTTGTTGCCCTTTCATCTCGCACTCCACTCACTTGCACTCCACTCACTTGCACACGTGCGCAGAAACATACACACACACACACTCACACTCACACACACACACACACACACACACACACACACACACACACACACACACACACACACACACACACACACACACACACACACACACACACACACACACATCCTTTGTATTCTCCCTCCAGGCGTAAAAGAAAGGTTTTAGGAACAAAATTTCTATTAACTCTGAGAGAGATGATGTAAATCAACAATTAGTCTTCTATTCCTTGATCAGTTCATCAGTTTTTCGTTTTAAGCATTCGTTTTATAATATAATTCAAAAGTCGATTTCATGTTTTCCATGAAACACTGACACTTTTGTTCAACAGTTTTGTGCTGACATAACTGCACATGGGTTTTCTAATCAATTAGTCTTTTAACACGATTAGCTCAACAACGTACCAGTAGAACACTATTCCATAAAAAACCTGCCGTTTCCAGCTGGAATAGTCATTTACCACATTAATGATGTCTAGACTGTATTTCTGATTAGTTTAATGTTATCTTCATTTTCTATAAAAATAAGGACATATCTACGTGACCTCAATCTTTTGAATGGTAGTGTACAATTTAACGCAACCTTTTCCACATTTGAAAACTTTGATCTGTTCAAACTCCAGATCGCTCTTCAGTCCATCTTCATCCTTATCATCCTAACTCTGTTTTAATGAAACTTGGCGGCCTTATTTATTTAAGGCTTATTTTAATCTGGATAAATAGTCAGTCATCTGATGTTTGCATCATCGTGTTTTCAGCCAACACTTGTCCCTTAAAACATTCAGCCCCAGTAGTTTTGCTCCGACCCGGTCATCTAGCGTCGTCTGTTTGTCTGTTTTGTGCGTCACGCTGGTGACCAATGGGGCGGCAGTAGCTCAGGACGGTTAGCGCGCGGGATGGCTGGTAACCGCAAGGTTGCTAGTTGGATCCCCGGCTCCTCCTAGCTGAGTGACGAGGTGTCCTTGAGCGAGACGCTTCACCCTGGCTGCTCCGTGGCGAGCTGGCTGTCGCCTTGTGTGGCTTACTCCGCGCCGTCAGTGTGTGAGTGTGTGCATGAGTGGGTGAATGTCCGCCAATATTGTAAAGTGCTTTGGGTAAAAGCGCTATGTAAGTGCAGTCCATTTACCATTTACCAAGCCACAGGCAACACCATCCGCACCAATCCATGGCCTTGAATCCAGTCCCTCCCCTGTGTGTTAGGACAACGCACACACAAAATGTCCGCCCCCGTCGTGTAGAGTTGTGCTCAATAAAAATACCCTCCTCCCCCCCCCCTCATGCAACACCCAAGCATGGCTCTCCCCGTCCTCGGACCCTCAGCCATCCCTCACCTCCTCCTCTCCTCTCCTCCCTCCCCTCTCCTCCCCTCCCCTCCTCCCTCTCCTCCCTCTCTTCCCTCTCCCCTCCTCCCTCTCCTCTCCTCCTCTCCTCCCTCTCCTTTCCTCGTGTCCTCCCGATGTCTCTGCATGGAACGCTGGTATCGTCTTGCAATGCAGCGCTGGGTCCTCCAGGCGTGGCAGAGTCACTGCGTCGCTAAATCCTACTGCTCCTCACTTAATAAGCATTCCATCTCAATTTCAGTGAAATGTCAATGAAATTTCAATTCCATTTCAATTTCAGTTTTATTTGTATAGCCCTTAATTCCAGGTCCAGTCTCAAAAGACTTAACAGGCCAAACATTTAGGAAGCATCTCCTTTGCGGTCGGAGAGTGCCAGCGATTTTATTTTTATTTTTAAAAAATAATTTTCCTTCTCCTTTGTTTGCACGAGTCGATCTCCATTTGTGTGTTGGCTTACTTTCAAATTAAAATTCTAAAACTTTATTTCCTCCCTAACACCTCCCACACACATGCATGAGTAGACCGTAACTTCAAATATGTTTTATCAACATAAAGAGCATATCTCTGAACTTGATTTCTCTCTCTCCGTGTCCTCCTTCTTTCTTTCTCTCTCTTTTCCCTTCTTCGTCTTCTTCTTCTTCGTCTTCTTTCTTCGTCTTCTTCTTCGTCTTCTTCTTCTTCGGCCCTGACCTCTGACCTTTGCTTCCACGCCATCGTCGCCCATCGATTCCTTTGTCTGTTTTTCCTTGTCGGCGTGCTTTGGGATGTTTCTTTTTGCCATCTTCGTCATCATCCTCCTCCTCTCGCTCCTCTTCCTCTCCATCCTCCTCCTCCCATATCTCCTCTGTCTAACCATTTTCACTCTCTCTCTCTCTCTCTCTCTCTCTCTCCTCCTCTGTCCTCCTCTCTCTGTGTCCTTCTCTCTGTCTCTCTCTGTCTCTCGCTCTCTCTCGCTCTCTGTCTCTCTCCTCTTTATCTGAAACTCTCAAACAAACCCCAACCCCCACCTAACATCCATCACCCTCTCCCCTATCTCTCTCCTCTCCTCCCTCCCTCCCTCCCTAACCCCTAACCCCCCCTGACCCACCCAAAAACCTCTGTCACTCGAACCCCTCTGCTCTCCCCTCTCCCTCCCCCTCTCCCTAACCCGTCCCCGCCCCCTCACTCCACTCCATAACCCCTAGAACCCCACCAAAAACCTCCCGCACTCTCTCCTCTCCTCGCTTAACCCACCCACCCCCCCCCCTCCCCAGCGTCCCGCACCCGGGAGGGCGGTGAAACCCAGAAGAAACCCTTGGAGCGGCCGTGGTTGGCCCCCAAGCGCGAGCCCTTTCCGATTGGACCCCAGCCTCCTCTACTCCTCCCCTGCCTCGCGCTTCAGCCCCAACCTGCCGCTGCGCTGGTTCTTGGGTGGTTTCCTCAAGCGTGGCCCTACGTCCTGGCCCGCCTCCGCTGCACCTAAGCCCCGCCCCTAACGACGACGACGTAGCCATAGCAACCACGGCCCCCTCCGCCGAGAGACCGACGAAGAAGAAGAACGGATGCTTCGATTGTTGTTGTTTTTTTTTTGTTGCCTTGGTTTGGAGCCACGGGTCGGAGGTGGGTGTCGACGTAGCCATGGCAACCCCGGCTCACTCCTCCACCCAACTCCAAGAGGGAGTTGTGTCGAGGGTGATGGAGGCTAGGGTGGGGTCGGAGAGGTTAGGGTCGGGTGAGGGGTAGGGATGAGAGGGAGAGGGTGACCAATGTGGGTGTTCCTACGTCCGCTGCACCTAGACACCACCCTAAAGTGTGGGCCGACGCTATATTAACCATGCGTTGCTACGATTAGTTTTTTGTGGTGTTTTGGATCCGAGTGGGTGGAGGTCGAGGCCTACTTCCTGGTCTGGCTCTGCTGCACCTAACACCCCACCCTAAAGTCGCGGCGGTCGCCATAACAACCACGGTCCTCCACCTGGAGACAAACGAAGAAGAAGAAAGGACGCGGGGTTGTTGTTTGGTGTTTGTTGTGTTTTCGATCCACGGGCTGGAGGTCGACGTAGCCGTAGCAACCACGGCTCACTCCTCCACCCAACTCCAAGAGGGACCAACTAGAGAGAGAGGGTGACGGAGGTTAGGGTGGGGTTAGAGAGAGAGAGGGTGACGGAGGTTAGGGTGGGGTTAGAGAGAGAGAGGGTGACGGAGGTTAGGGTGGGGTTAGAGAGAGAGAGGGAGGGTGACAGAGGTTAGGGTGGGGTTAGAGAGAGAGAGAGAGAGAGAGAGAAAGAGAGAGAGGTCGACGGAGGTAAGGATGGGGTTAGAAAGAGAGAGGGTGACGGAGGTTAGGGTGGGGTTAGAGAGAGAGAGAGGGTGACGGAGGTTAGGGTGGGGTTAGAGAGAGAGAGGGTGACGGAGGTTATGGTGGGGTTAGAGAGAGAGGGAGGTGACGGAGGTTTAATGGTGGGGTAAGAGAGAGAGAGAGGGGGACGGAGGTTAGGGTGGGGTTAGAGAGAGAGAGGGTGACGGAGGTTAGGGTGGAGTTAGAGAGAGAGAGGGTGACGGAGGTTAGGGTGGGGTTAGAGAGAGAGAGGGTGACGGAGGTTATGGTGGGGTTAGAGAGAGAGGGTGACGGAGGTTAGGGTGGGGTTAGAGAGAGAGAGGGTGACGGAGGTTAGGGTGGGGTTAGAGAGAGAGAGAGAGAGAGAGAGAGAGGGTGACAGGTTAGGGTGACGGAGGTTAGGGTGGGGTTAGGGGTGGTTCAGACAGAGGGAGGAAGACGGAGAGAGCCCAACTCCTCCTGAGAAGCCAAGAGACCAACGTGGAAGAAACTATGTTGAGGCCTACGTCCTGGCCCGCCTCCGCTGCGCCCAACATCCCACCCACCTAACGACAGAGGGTTGGATGCCATGGCAACCACGGCTAACCCCTCCACCTAACTCCGAACTCCTGAGAGACTGAGAGCCCAACGAGGAAGGAAGGATGGGTCGATTGTTGTTTTGCGATGTTTTGGATCCACAGGGAGGTTGGGGGTGTAGGGGAAGTGGGCGGGGCCTGGGTGTGGAGGTGGAGGGTGGAGGAATTGAACTGGGGACTCCTCCTGGCGCTCACACATTCACCCAATCGCATACGCACTCAAAGTCTTTCACTCACTCACCTACTCATACCCAAACGCACACACGCACACGTACAACACAAACATGCATACGCACACTCGCTCACTCACGTTATCTTGCAAGGATTCGTAGAATCGGTTGCATGTTCTGTCGCTCCCTCATGTTCACTCCCGGTATAACACTACTAATGTCAATATTGTGGAGGTACATTGTTTCCGACAAGAGTGAGATGTATTCGTACAAAACCGCGTCGAGTTATATTTGCCACCCTTTCGTTAACGTTTAATTAGTGTTTTAAGATTCCAGACAAAAGTAAGCTACACAAACAGTGTCGGATTACTTTTCACCATATATTAATGTATAATTTGTGTTTCAAGATTTTGCACTGAAGATCGTCTCGATTGCACAGCTCGCTAGCTCGCTATTGCTGACGCGCGGGCAATCGTACATACATGCTAGGCTACCAACTCCAGCTCCAGTCGAGCTGATGTTTTCTTTCTCCTGTTTTTTTTTCCTCTACTATTTGAAGTACAGTAGAAGCATTATGTTTTTTATATTTCAGAAGTTGTACTTTTCAGCTTATTGACGCGTCAGTGATGAATGTATTGTTATGTAGCTTGATATATTGATGACAAGGTATGAATACTCCCTCTTCTGGAAATGGATTGTATTCCGTCTAGCGGTTACCAAATATTTGTCTCATTTTCTAATCTAAAAATTGGGATTTTCGTGCAAGGTTTCAGGGGAGAGGTTTTGCAGCCGCTCATAAAGTTGAGCTTTAAAGTGAGTCTGAATGAATTGCGACTTTAATGTAGGATAAGATTTAAGTAGGATATTAACACGAAAAGTCATTATGCATCTGAATCGTTTATGCACAGAGAGCGTTTATCAAAGAGTTTTATTTTCCTGCACTATGCAGTTAGCATTTTTGTCAGTTTTCTGGATTTATAAGATGCAAGCTTTATAGACTATGAAATAATAAGTAATAGAGTGAGTTTATTTTACTGAAAGAAAACGAATGTCTCTTCCTTTTTTTTATATTTGTAATAATATATATATTCTAATCAATAATATGCATTTAAGGTACGGGGAAAGTATTCTACGTCCCAAACTGTTTGGTCACGCGTTTAAAGACAGAGATGTTTTTTTTTTCTTATCCGAGAGATTAAGATCCGAGAACGATTCAGTCAATATCCTTTATTTAACCAGGTGACAATTCATTGAGAATAAAAATCTGTTTTCCAAGGATGACAAGAAAGCAGCACTATGATTAAAAAAAAAAACACACCATCAGCACTCAAAAAATTCTCAAATTCTAATAAACCACAATCAGCATTAATTAATATACAATACAAGATTAGGGACAAGACTGTGAAAATAAAAAAGTGAGTACTGTTAAAAATCGAATAAATGAACCGCGACGGATAAAAATAATAAACATGGCCATTATCAAAAATATAACTTTGCAAACTATTGCATTGACCAAGAGAAATATGTTCTATGTCCTTCAACATTACTTTGAATTCTACTAAGGTAACCATCTCAATACTTATTTTGTTGGTTAATAGTCTGTTATTGTGTAATTCTTCCTTGGGTTAGCGCCTGATAAAGATTGATTTTGTAGAATTGTACGGTTGATTGATTAGGTTAGGTCAGATTCTTAGAGATGTGATCAATGTCCACAGAAAGATATAGAAAGATAGACGAGGTCTGCAAAATTGAATAGTGTGTGTGTGTGTGTGTGTGTGTGTGTGTGTGTGGTGTGTGTGTGTGTGTGTGTGTGTGTGTGTGTGTGTGTGGTGTGTGTGTGTGTGTGTGTGTGTGTGTGTGTGTGTGTGTGTGTGTGTGTGTGTGTGTGTGTGTGTGTGCGCGCGCGCGCGCGCCCATGTCTGTGTCTGTGTGGGCGTGTGTGTGAGCATGCGCGGTTTTATTTATTCAGAGCTGATCGTGTTGTCTTCCAAACAGGCTATTTCGCTTTTGTCCAAGTTTTAAATCTGCACTTTCGGTATCGGAAAACGTCACCTCTGGGACGAAGACGTACTTCAGTTAAAGGGTCCATCAGTGATGTTGGGTGACGTGACTTCTGTTGGTAGTTGAAGCGAGATCCAAAACAAACAGAGCTAGCTTGCCCCTCCCTTCGGTGTTCCGTGCATCCAGTAAAAACTATCATGAACGCAGCGCAAAACACCCACCCCTTGTCGGTGATTGGTTGGAATACTATTTATTTTGGTTTTCAGTGGTTGGTAGTACCATTTGTTTTGTGTACGATCTCGGAGCATAAGCTTCCTGCAGAGTTTTTTGACGGCCTGCTTAGGGGACGGGCAGCTAGCGGATCGTGAGGAAAGATCAGATCAATGTGATCATTTATGTTTCGGCCTAGAATCGCTGATGCAACCTTTTAAAGTTCCCATATCACACCACCAGATGTGAGTGTGATTAGCCGTTACAAGCTGGGTCACAAGTGTCACAAGTGGCCATGTCCACCTAGATGCATGACGGATAGATGAGCAACGGTTGCTACGGTCCACTGGGTAGGCTGATCTATCCAGTGCAGATCTAGGTGGACACGCCCACTTGTGATGTCAGAAGAGGCAGGTTTCCAAAACGGTGGTGTAATATGTGACCACCTTTAACCTCAGTGATTTCAAAGTGTTTCTAAATACAGTATTTCCCCGAGATCTGGCACTACTCTCAGCACATTGTGTTCCCTTTGGACGTGTGTTTGTCTTCCTTCAGTACGGCCGCAGAATAGCGGTTTTATTTAGCATAAAAGCGGTTTTATTAAGCATAAAAGTGCTTTTATTTAGCATAAAAGCGATCAGTCGGTTGCTTCCCGTAGAGTTTGCGTCAACGAAAAAGTAAATGCTTTTAAGCACATTGCAATTTTTTTAAAAAATCCTAACGATTGTGTTTCGAAGCTTTGGAGTATTCTAGGTTTGGAACGTATCCAACTGCCCCCCCCTCCTTTCAGGGCTTCCTCCAAAGCCACGCCCCCTCGTCGAAAACCACGCCTCCTCCAAAGCCACGCCCCCAACACCCATAATATCATATCTTGAAGCGGGGGTCCCTTAATGAGAAGGAGACAGATTTTTTCACTTAACAAATAATCACTTTAGATACAGACCAAATATGTGACCAAATGTTTCCAGTAGATTGCGGTCTAGTATAGTGCGTTATTCCGATGCTATGCCGACGTGTTACACATGACTTCAGGTTATGGTACCATGTCGACACGACGCAATGACCGCGCAGACGCTTCGACGCAGCCGTGAACCTTAACTCGCTATCTAGCAACAGCCTTGTGGATGTCTCTTAACGAATGAGAGCGCAGGAAGCCCTGTGTGTTGGTTGACTGACAGGTCGGCCCGCCAATCATTTCATTTGGGCGCAATTCAATAATACCTAACCCCAACGACAGTTAAAGATGGCATTTTTTTTCCTTCTTTTTTTTTACCAATCTTTTGAATTATTTATTGCTGCCAGGATGTAAAGAGAATCTCAACAAATATCACGAAAAATTATTCTTAAAAAAATGGCCTTATCTCGCTTTAATATTGCATATGTATCATTAATGTCACGTTGCATTGCATAAATGGTATATTGTTAATCCAATAAGTTAAGTACTTCGGGTATTAAAAGTGTGTCATACTACCATTGGATGGAAAACTAAATAAAGCATTGATTTCTAGTTTTGATAGTCTTTGGTTATTTTTAAAGAAATATTTGTCGCTATCTCTCTCTCTCTCTCCTCTGTCTCTCTGTCTGTCTCTCTGTCTGTCTGTCTGTCTGTCTGTCTGTCTGTCTGTCTGTCTGTCTGTCTGTCTGTCTGTCTGTCTGTCTGTCTGTCTGTCTGTCTGTCTGTCTGTCTGTCTGTCTGTCTGTCTGTCTGTCTGTCTGTCTGTCTGTCTGTCCGTCTCTCTTTCTGTCTCTCTTTCTGTCTCTCTTTCTGTCACTGTCTCGCTCTCTCTCTCCTCCGTCTTTCTCTCTCTAATAATATTATACTGTAATGCTTTGGCATTACAACTATCACGTATAATAACAAAAGAGAACGTCAGAACAATGTGTACATTTAGAAACCTATAACCTAACATACAGATGTATATATAGAAATAATAGTAACATTTTTAAAATTAAATGAATGCAAAGAAAAGCTACATAAAACACATTATAGGTTATGAATAATCATTTAAATGGAAAACAATCAATCAAACAGTGAGGCCTGGTGTAGAATGTCATCCTCTCATGTTGTGGCAAACTGAAATAAACTGTCCTGCGAGGACAGAGCTCTCTTTTCTCTCTCCCATTAATATTATTAGTTGGTCTACATGATGGGAGTTTATAAAAATGTGGGTGTTTTTTGGCTGAAATTGCTAAAGTATATTTTGCTGAAATTTTTGAATTTGGGGCAGTGTAGGAGGAAGTGCTGCTCGGTCTCTACAGCAGCTTCTTCACACTGCTGGCACAGACGCTCCTCTTGGGGCAGCCATGATCTCTTATGGCGGCCTGTTTCTATGGCCAGGCTGTGAGCGCTCAGTCTGTACTCTGTTAACAACACTCTTTGTCTAACATCAGTGACTGTGGTCAGGTAGGGGGCCACAGTGTACTGTCTATTTAGGGCCAGATAACACTGCATTTTGCTCTGTGTGTGTATTAGTGTTCCAATGGGTGAGGTAGGTTTGTTTTATAATTTGGTTGAGTCTAATTGATATGTTCTCAGGCTGATCCTGGGGCTGAGCAGAGGGGGAACCTGTCTGTGGACAGAGCCTCAGGACCAGCTGAGTGAGGGGACTCCTGCTCATCTCTTGGCTTTGCAGGGCTTTGTGCTGGAAGGAGTGGGGGTCACTTTGTTTAAGATGTAGCCAGTAATTTGAATTGATCGTTTTTGGATTTTAAATAGTACTGGATACCGGCCTAATTCAGCTCTGCAGGCGTTGTTGGTAGTCTGTCTGTCTGTCTGTCTGTCTGTCTGTCTGTCTGTCTGTCTGTCTGTCTGTCTGTCTGTCTGTCTGTCTGTCTGTCTGTCTGTCTCTCTCTCTCTCTCTGTCTCTGTCTCTGTCTCTGTCTCTGTCTCTGTCTCTGTCTCTCTATCTCTCTCTCCACCATGTATTAGCCTGTTAACTTCAATTCATTCACTCCACATCACATCAACCACCGCTGTGTCTGTTATCTTTCCATCCCCCCCCCAGCGAGGGCTGTCGGCGGGAGAACACGATGAAGAACGTGGGCTGCAGGAAGTACGCCTTCAACTCCTTGCAGCTCAAGGCCTTCCCCCGCCAGTACCGCCCCCCCGACGGAACCTTCGGCAAGGTCGAGACCTGATTGGCCGCCGGAGGAGAGGGCCGGAGATCGGACCAATCGGACGGTTCCAAACTGTTTTTTTATTTTTTTGTTTTTTTACAGTCTGCGTGTCTGTGTTAGATTGAGTGTGTGTGTGTGTCTGTGTTAAAGTGTGTGTGTGTGTGTGTGTGTGTGTGGTGTGTGTGTGTGTCTGTCTGAGAGTGTGTTTGTGTGTGTGTCTTGATCTGAGTGTGTGTGCATCTGAGTGTGAGTGTGTGTGTGTGTCTGTATTAAAGTGAGTGTGTGCGTCTGTGTTAGTGTTTGTGTGGTGTGAGTTTGTGTCTGTGTCAAGAGTGTGTGTCCGTGTGTGTGTGTGTGTGTGTGTATTTTTTTCTTCTGAACTTGGCGGATTTGCGGGGGAGGGAGGGAGGGAGGGGGGGGAGGTGGGGAGGGGGGGGGAGGGTGGGAGGGTGGGAGGGGAGGGAGGGGGAGGGGGGAGGGGAGGGTAAGGGTTTTGCACAAATCATGTGGCCTTCTGAAATCTCCATCAAAAAAAGATCGGACGACTTGCGTTGCGTTTTTTTTGCGTACTCGTGCACTGAAGATATTGATTTGTATTTCTTTCTTTTTTTTTTACAGTTTACTCTTAAGAGGGCGAGGGTAAATGACCCCACCTTGCGTAAATAACCGCTTCAGATGTCACAAGCATTTCGTCATTTTTGTCGCAATTATGTCAAAATAACAGTCGGTTAATAACAGTAACAGTTAGAAAAAGGAGAAGTTTGACTCTGAAGAGGGGTGAGAGGTTAAAGGTAACCTATTACAACACCAAAGGTGTGAGTGTGATTAGTCGTTACAAGCCGTTTTGAAAACCTGGCTTGTAACGGCTCCAACCTGGTGGTGTGATATATGGAACCTTTCGATTAACCACAACAGATTTAGTTTGAGACCATCCAGACACTGTATCTGTCCTGTTGATTGATTAATTGACCGCTCTTCTTCGCTAAGTGTTGCATATAGATGTACCTCAAGAGACGTGCTACTAGTGAACATATTTAGAATAATAAAGATTTCTATGTCAAAAAGTTTTTCGGACGCTTTTGGCTTCTCCAAATCAACCTGTTTTTGATTGATTTGCAGGATGAAATTCAAGCCTTTGACTGATAAAGGCCATTCACCCTATGATATGGACATCGGAAAGTTTGTATTTTGTTCGTTTTCAATGTATGTACTTAGATCAGAATTCCAAGTTTAACTATCCGTTTTTTAGGTGGTTTAGATTTTTTTCTTTTATTATTCTCTGATCCTGTGCAAATAATATTGCCTGTCAATTTTCTGATATTAAAATAAAAACGAATTCAATCATGATTGTATGGCCTTACTCGAAGCAAGTAAGAGACGATGCGATTTATCAACACTAGAGGGCGCCTATTCTCCAATAACAGCGAGAATAACAATAACCAATAACACTTATCATAGGGCCAAAAAATGAGGGTATGGGACGTTTGAAAGGTCATAATGCTTTCTTTGACTCCATGGTGGGGGATGATTATGTTTCTAGAATCCTTTTGACTACCATAGTACTTTGGTCTCTAGTCCCTCAGAGAGACACAGAGAGAGAGAGACAGAGACATAGGTTCCGGTAGGAGTTAAAAGCCCCCAGATTCTGTGAATCCTGGATGATTTGATAAACCGCCGGGGAAAATTGTGAATTATTCTGTGAGGTGTTGCTCCATTTCTTTGAAATTAGGACTATTGTGTGTTTGCCCATGTGAGTGCTGTGTGTTCTTTGTGGGAAATATTGTTCATGTTTGATAGTCAACATTTCCATCCTTCCTGACCAGGTTAAAAGTCTCTCTCTGTCTCTGTCTCTGTCTCCCTCTCCATCTCCGTCTGTCTCTCTCTCTGTCTCTGTCTCCCTCTCAATCTCCGTCTGTCTCTCTGTCTCTCTCTCTGTCTCCATCTCCGTCTGTCTCTATCTCTTTGTCTTTCTCTGTCTGCCTTTCTCTCCGTCTCTCTCCTTCTCTCTCTCTCCATCTCTGTGTGTCTCTCTCTCTCTGTCCCTGTCCCATTCTCTCTGTCTCTCTCCCTCAACAATGACACCATTGGTAGCAAACAGCCAACAAACAAAAGCTCGCTCAGAGACTGAGGTCGATCAAGGAAAGCCGAAAGAATTTCCTTACCTACGTACGACCTTCCTCCATGAAAGGTACCGACTATATTGAGATGTCCGCAGAGCATAGGTGAAATAATCGCCAGCGATCAAAAGATTGGCGCAGTACATGAAAGTCTTCATCCGATATCCTTAGATTCAGACCCAGATTCTTGTGACTCAGGAGAAGCCATTGAATAGAAGAAACAAATGCATTTTTCACGGACCTAATCTGTGATCTAAACATTTGCATTTACATTTAGCGCTTTCATCCAAAGTGATTTACAAATGAGTCCATTCGTCAGAGAAAAAAGAAACAAAATATCTTTGGCGGTACAGTAAGGATGTTCATAAAACCACAAGCACTATGTTAAACCCATTCCCCGTATACAACAGAGATAGCTAGGATAAGATGCATACATTCAAGTGCATACATACCCCAATGCAGCCCAATTTGTAAAAGACTGGACAGTGTGGACCATTGGATGTGTTTAAACAGATCAGACTTTTTAATAGTAATGGATGGACTAGAGGTAATAGACCCAAACCAACCCATTCTACAGGATGTTGTTCTTTCATTTGAACTCAATCTGAACGCTTATTTCAAAGGTGACATATTACACGTGTGTGATTAGCCGTTACAAGCCGTTTTGAAAATCTGCCTCTCGGAGAGTTGAGCAACGTTTGCTACGGTCCACTGGGTGGGCTAGTAGACTGATCTATACAGCACACATCTAGGGGGACACGCCCCCTGTGATGTCAGAAGAGGCAGGTTTTCAAAACGGCTTGTAATGGCTAATCATCCTCACAACTGTCACCGTTAAGCTCACTGGTTTAAGCTAAACCTGAGTTAAGCGTAAACTTAAACAGACCTAAACCCTAGATTCAAGACCTCTCGACTTCGCCAATAGGTTACGTGTGCAGGACACAGAGACTAAGTTCAGGCTTCAGTCATGGGTGCGTTCTATGATGACAGAGGACTGGGATTCAGACAACAAAAGTGTAGCAGTATCAATGCTGCGAGCCGTGTGTCTGTTTGTCTGTCTGTCTGTGTTTGTGTGTGTCTGAGAGTGTGTCTGTCTTAGAGTGTGTGTGTGTGTGTGTGTGTGTGTGTGTGTGTGTGTTTGTATGTCTGTTTGACTGAGAGTGTGTGTTTGTGTGTGTCTGTCTGAGAGTGTGTGAGCTTAAGTATGTATGTATGTATGTGGTCTGTCTGTTAATCTGAGTGTGAGTCTGTTTGCGTGTGTGCATTACGGCTGCTTTAACCTGTCGCATACTGAACACCCAACGCCCAACAGGTGTGCAGCCTCACCCCGCCCCAAGAGTCCAATCAGCCAAACGAGTTGTTCACTGGTGCGAGCTTATGGTGGCCTGGTCCTACAACTCTCGTACTTCATTTCATTTGCAGTCTGGAACTACTCAATTGACAAACGTTAACCTACTTGAAGGCTGGTGTCTGTTGAAGTTTGAAACTTTTGGATCCCAGTGTCACTCTGGATCTGCCATAACCAATCGCTATCGTTTGGCCGGGAATCACGTTGCGCGCAGGCTGTAAACAAACCAAACACAGTGCGTGAAGATGTCCGGCAACGAGATTATACCCGTGAAAGTGCCCGCGAACGGCTGTCAAACCCGCACTTCATTACCCCCAGTGGCGCCGGAATGATTTCAGTGGTGGGGGGGCCAAATGCGCGTGCATGTGTCGATTCGAACAGCACGTGACACCTCATCATCCTAAAGCCGGACACACAAACGCGCCGATGCGCTGCGGTGCGCATTTCACGCGCGTCCATTGCCGCCCCGAGCACCAACAGGAAGCGGCGCGCTGCAGCATCGTGGTGATCCAAATAATGGGTCGGCACTGCAAAGTAAACCCTGAATCGTCATTATAACCTTCTTCATTGTCATCTTCGTCATCATAATCCTGATCATCATCGCAATCATCATTATAGATGTCTTTTGGATTTGACTGTAGAAACTTTGGTCGTGTTTAATGCAGTGCTTCACGCAGCATCAACGCAAAGTGTATATGGATCCAGAGTTCCTATACTAGGTATTTTGATGGCGGTCCTCTGCGTAGTGCAGTGAAGTCTAGTTAGTATAGATCCGCGGATGAGCAGTAATGTCATCCCGATTTTGAGTTGAGTGTTCCGCATCCCGACAAAAAGCCTGTTGTCTCGCTAAAATGTCCAACCACTAGTTCTATAAAATGTCTGCTGTTGTCAGCGAACATAACCAACATGGTCTTATTATAGCCCGAATCATTAACTAACAGCCACATAGAAAGAATGAAGCATCCAGCATATGATGTCAACAATGTGTGAGGGCATATGCAGCAAAGATGATCGCACATGCTTATGGAAAAACAGCGGACGAGCGCTGGGTGGAGATTTCAGAAGCAGGGAGATTATAGAAAAATGTATATAATTTGTCAGTTTGCCGTTTGTCTAGTCAATATGTTAACCTACTTATTATTTATTCATTTATTTATTTCACAATTCTCCCACAATTCCTCCAGGCATATTACTTTTTTTTCAAGCAATCCAACCAACCCGTTGATTATCCAGAGTGTCCGCGGGTATGACCACGAACCGCGCATCTAGACTAGTCTTTACTTTACTAGTTAGTTCATTACTAGTTAATAAACACCACTCGTGAGCTCCAGCTGTTCGTGGGATTCCCTCCATGTCAACAATGGATACGTCAGGCGATGCCCAAATCTCTGGCATGCCAGACATTTCGTTGTGGGGTTTTCTAACGTCGCAGATGAAAAAATTGCAGATCCCAAGCATGTCACATTATAAGACCTCGTCTCGTCGCCGACTTTTCAAAATCGTGTACGACTCGCAAATTTGTCTGCGACGTACGAATCGGGGCCAAATCGGGCTGAAATCATGTAGTCTGACCCAGCCATTAGCAACAGCAGCAGCGCAATTGTGCAAATTCCCTACTTCAAACGAGACTCGTATTGGTAGGTAAAAACAATACTTTATTAAAGCATGCAATTTTGATGTAGCAAAAATTAATAAAAAATAAAATGCCTGCATGATATTGAAGCCTACAGCAATCGTTGGCCGTGCCTTATCATTTGTTTACCCATGGGCCATGGCAACGCGATTGCTACCTGCTGTAGTACTCATTGGCTGAATCGTTGGGAAAGTTTCAGATTCAATCAATATAAGGTCACGGGGAGACGAAGCTCTGTTCGTTTGTATAGTAACAATATTAGGCCAAAACAATACTAAGAAACGAAATAGTTCATCAATACTAAAATAAAAATAAAAAAAAATGATTTTTCTGGTTTGTTTTTTTTTGTTTACATTTTTTATTTTTTTTTCCACGAAAAGTGGGGTGGCCATTGGCCTTCGCGGCCTCATAGGTTCCGGCGCCTATGATTACCCCTGAACTCTTACCAGATCGATTACTCCAACTTCTAGCTCATGACTTCCGGGCCATAAAGTGTCGCTGGAACGCAGCATTATTACGTATTCCTTTGCCTGTGTCTTGCTGCAAGAGTCAAAAGAGTCACAAGGCGGACCTTACAGCTGAACACCAAATCGACCGTAACCGCCGCCTGAATGGGGTCCTTTGACGGCGCTGGGGACCTATAAAAGCCTGCATATCTCTCGGCGACTAGACGGGAGGCATGCTGCAGAGCGGCAGCGGCGACCGAGCGCGGAGTTAATCAATCCATCCATCGGCATCACCGTCACCATCAACATCCCCATCACCATCACCATGGCGACGGACGCGTCAGCCGGGCAGATCGCCGCCATGTTTACCGCGTTCGTATGTGTGGCTCTCCTGCTCCTCGTCGCAAGCCGCCGCCGGAGGAGACCGTCGCGAGAGGAGGGGGAGGAAGGTGCGGGGCGCGGGGTGCTTGTAACCGGGTGTGACAGCGGCTTCGGGCACCACCTCGCGCTGCAGCTGGACGCGCGCGGCTTCGCAGTGTTCGCGGGGTGCCTGTTCCCGCAGGGGCTCGGGGCGCTCACGCTGGCGCAGGAGGGCTCGTGCCGGCTGAGGCTGAAGCTGGACGTCACGAGCGATGTGGACGTGGAGAAGGCCAAGAGGGTTGTCCATATCAACCTCCCTGAGAATGGTGGAAGATGATGAAAATAATAATAACAAACAATGATAATAATGCCTCTTTAATGTGACGTTGAAAGTATATGTTTTATTATTGACAAAAACATAAACAATGATGATACGGTCTCTTTAATGTGACGTTTAAAGTATAGATTTGATTATTGACAACAATAGGCGTTTTTCAGATCGTCTGCATTTGCGCACATGCATGCTCGAGACTTGAGAACATCCGCCGGAACTCAGAAACACGTCAAGTTCCCACAACGTCAGACACGGGTGCACTTCTCGTTGTTTGAACAATGGAAATCGAAATGGAAATTATTGGGGGAAAAAATTGCGACGTCGGAAAGTTTGCGTGAACGACACCTGATGACGCTGTTGTGATTCTACTTCCATTCGGCAACTCGGGACACATTTTGATAACAGAGTTGCTCAGTTGGTGACGTATGGTTTACTAGTGACGCCCATGAACAATCATCATATCAAATACTTTACTATTGATTGACGTTGTAACGTCTGTTGGCATGATGTTTTTAACGTTGTGTACTAGTAAACCAGCTCTAGATGAGGGGAAAAGTTGCCTTCCATCCAGTGGAAATGCTGTATTTGCTTCTCATAAATAAAAGCAAAAGGCTAGTAGGTGATAGGCATCAAGGAAATTAAGGCATGCAAACTTGAAACTGATCCTAATAAGTTCTGTTTAGTTTTGACTGTTTATCGGATAAACAAACCCTGCTTTTTAGATTCCCAACGGGCTGTTTCCCAAGTGCACATGAACGGTCGCTGTCGGGGACATGCGTAAGCGTCATCACTGGCGAGCCGCCTCGTTATCACCAGGAGAGTGAACGCACTTCAAGCATAGTTTGGGAGAGGGTACGCCTCTTTGAAAGGAGTTATGTCATTTCTCACGTGGGAAATTCCTCTTGGTAATTCCAACCAGTGCCTTATGTCTGCATTTATTTGAGACCAAATGCACAGAAATTTAGACGGAGGGAGCACCCACAAGTTTTTAAAGTCATGTGACATGTCGCATAGGAAAGTTATCACCAGCATTTCTGACGTTTTGATCCCAAAATGCATTATGTTATGCGAGGCAACGCAAAGCATGCTTGATCTGAAACTCGCCTACTGTCATTTTAATGACAGTACGATGATGCTGTCTCTTTAATGTGATGCATTATTGACAACAATAACGACAACAATGATGATACTGTCTCTTTAATGTGATGCCCGAAATTTTGATCTTATTATTGACTGTTTGACTATTGATGATAGATTGTTTCCTGAATTTCCGTTAGTTTGGCCACTCTGCCCTGCATATCTAGTAATGTGAGTTAGATTGCAAACTCTGCTTGCAATCTAGCACAACAACATCACAAAACATGCTCAGAAATACAAACTTTGTGTTTCTTTCTCTGAAAGGTATTGGGCATAGGACTAGCGTTAAAGGTGTTCATGTTTGAAAATACAAATTTGACAAAGTGAGAATGTGTTTTGACTGAAACCCCTCAAAATTATTACATAAAATTGTTCTTATTTTTTTCTTATTTTTTCGTCTTTTCTCTCTCTGATAGGCCTGTGGGCGGTCGTAAATAACGCCGGGATCTCACACTGGGCGGAAACGGAGTGAAGCACCATCAACCACTACACCATGATTGTGGACGTGAACTTGTTCGGAGCCATCCGGACCACCATCGCCTTCCTGCCGCTGGTCCGCGCGGCCAAGGGTGGGTCGCTTATGGTAAGCTAGTAAAATAACATTCATTAAAGGTGACATATTACACCACCAGTTGTGAGTTTGATTAGCAGTTACTGTACAAGCCTTTTGGAATATTAGCCCCTTTTGACATCACAAGTGGGTGTGTTAGATGTCAGAAGAGGCAGATTTAGGGTTAGGGTTAGGGTTAGGGTTAGGGTTAGGGGTTAGGGTTAGGGTTAGGATTAGGGTTAGGGTTAGGGTTAGGGTTGTTACGGCTAATCACACTCACACCAGGTGGTGTGCTATTGTAACCGGCCTCATTCAAGCAGCCTCCATTATGTGACGACGGAGAAGTAGGACACAGGGTTGATCTCCACACAAGCACTTTTGTTTTCTCAGTGACCCACAGTGACCCACCTGTGTCACACAGAAATAGTAGGGGGCGCAACCGCCGTCAGATTCACTTGTGGAAACCAATTATCCGGTTGACATCAGACCACCGGACGCATTTAATAATATTAAACGTTTACAAAAATCTCAATAAAAAACACAGAAATAAAACATACAAAGAAACCTCTAATGGGAAATGTACATACATTGACCCACCTGTGTCACACAGAAACAGTAGGGGGCGCAACCGCCGTCAGATTCACTTGTGGAAACCTGAACACAACATGGTCGGATGAGATATATCAATGGGCATCCCACACATCAGCTGACACTACCCCCCACCCTCGCAATGTACATTGTCATCCATCGTATAAAACACATTTCAATGACAGTATGGCGGCAATATACACAATTAAACACAGAAATAATATCAACATATGACACAGGAGCCACGAGGAGCGCGACTCACCAATTATCCGGTTGACATCAGACAACCGGACGTTGCGTCAACCGGCGTTACAGACACAGAGCGAACTTCCAAGACTTTTCAAAATAAAAAAAACACACACCACAACGGGTAATACAGTAAAACTAAACTAATAAATGAATTGGGGCGGAATCTATAACACAACATACAACACTTGTTACATTCACCCCTCCTAGATTCCGCCAAAATCACATCACACCACAGCAGACTCCACGGACACCCGCACCCACCCGGCAAAGGACATACGGCGGAACCACATCAAATGAGATCACACAAATCCAAGCCCGAGGCACGCCTACACCAGTAGACCATGGGACACCATAGCAGTCTACTGTAATATAATGAACTGGTTCTCTTACACTCCCCCTACAGAGAAATCTAGCACACCCTGCTACGTGCTGGATCATCATGTCACCAAGCCGTTCACCCCCAAATGAAGAGCATAGACACACGGAACACAAAAAGAAGAGAGAATAAACAATTCAAACCACTCATGCAACCATAACCTGCCACACTTCATCACTACTCATGTCGACGTGAGCAGGTGACCACCAACCACCCCCACGAGAACTAGCAGACATGATGACTGACGCTCAGGAGTCAGTTATCACAACCGAGTCACCCCCAACCTGACTCTCTTGGCTCACTGTCAAATCCACATCATAAATCACTAGAGGAATAACTGTGTCCCTGATTCTAATGTCCGACTCTGATTCGTCCTCACCTAGATCGACACTTTGATCCCTTTGCTACACATCTTCCCCCACAGGGACAACCTGTGTCCAATCAAATCGCGATGCACCTACTCTGCAACCCCCTAGTCAGTTTCACACACGGTCGATTGAGACATGCAAATTCACTGTCCCTGAGCAGTGCCTCAACCCTGGACTCCACTATCAGCTCAATTTCCAATCCCAACACTCTATTTGACAATAAGAACACTAGCGTCCCACGCAGGGTCGCGTACCCCCAGAGGGTACGCTACGTGGACACACGCCGCGTACGCGGAAAAACATGCCAAAGAAAGGAAATAAAAGACGGAGCGTGGGCTGGCGGACCGTCATCTTACATGTTGGGAGAACCGGCGGCTTAACAAAGTCTCCTGTCCATTGTCGTACTGCATGCAATAGACATGTTATATAGGTACCCTCAGTCTGGATCAGAGTCATGATTGCACTGACGAAACAAACACTTGCCGTAGCCCGGCTAACCGCCGTTAAATGGAAAAATGACTAAAAAGTGCTGTATAAATGGCTTCTTTCACGATCTCACATTTCCACTGCTACCACCAGTCAGCTAAACATCAAGTGCACTTGCCAGCGACATCAACCCACAGTGTAATTTCGTACAACGCTTCAACGTGTCCACCTTGACAGTCATGCATCAGTCACTTGTCAACAGAGTAGGCTACATGCTGAGGTGTTATTTCGGAAGTAAACATGAGTCCGAGGCAGATCATACTAAACATAAAAGCGGAGCGGCAAAGCGCAAAGAAAAGGAAAAAAGAGAGGCAAGAAAGAGGCGAAATTACAAAAAACTGGACACATATTTTGTTCGTCCTCCTGGAGATGAACCTGACATTGTTTTTTGGCAGGGATTACTCGGCCACAGTGTGTTATATGTGCAAAAGTTACTGTCTCACAACTCAATTGAAACCGTCACTGTTGCGCAGACATTTTGAAACAAAACATGCTAAATTGAGAAATAAGGCCACAGGAGTTTTTAAGGCGAGAATGAGGGACTTTCTAACCAGTAAGACTTGCTACGGAGACAATCCGTTATAGGAGCGGGCTACAAGCATCTTACATGGTGAGTTTACAGAGTGGCTAAAAACTGGCAAAACCACACACTATTGTCGAGGACTTTAATTGTCCTCTGCCAGGATATGGTCGGGACGATTGCTGGGGGGAAAAAGCCAAAAAAACTAACAGACCTGCCTTCATCCAATTAACACTGTTATCTCGGAGATCATGACATGGGCAGGAGGACGTGTTTATTTAAAACAATCTACGTCGTGGTTACGAGCCAGTGAATTTTACGCTGCTACAGCTTGGATGAGTCGACAGATGTAGCCCGGCCTGGCACATTCCTGGTATATGGTGCGATTACATTCATGAGGCGACAATTAAGGACAGGACATGCTTTTCTGCAAATCTCTGGAAAAAAGGGCAACTGGAGAGGACATTTTTCAAAATGCTGGACACCTTTGTGACATCAACGGACTTATGTGGGACACAATGTGTTGTATCTGTACGTGGCGCACGGGCCATGTCCGGGAGACACAGGGACATATAGTAACGCGCGTTGCAAGCTGTTGCTCCTGATGCACTTGGATTCACTGCAGGGCATCCCACGAGAGGCTCTTGCTGTCAAGGAATGTCTGCCGTCTGAAAATGTTTTGGACACAACAGATGAAAATGAGTGAACTTTGTGAAAAGCCA
>OLKM01001925.1:0-32758 GCA_900291075.1 Melanogrammus aeglefinus
GCAGTCTTGTGGTGATGCTGCAAGTGATAGAAGAGGTTGGTCGTACTCAACCCTTTAGTTGCGACAGATTTGTAGCACTCTCTACAAAATACCAGATTCTGTAATTCGGGCTGGGTTAGAGTTATGAAATAGCAGGGGGCCGGAGTGGTTCGAAACTGCTGTCATTTGGAACAAATGTGCTGTACTTTCCACGCAAATGAAACTATATCGATGTTGACGATAGCGTGTCTTTCCATGTCTCATTTGAAAAAATATTGATATATTTAAAAATATCGAATATACGACCAAACCCTATTAGGGTTGGACACCGAAACCCCGGTTCCTCATAACGGTATCCTGGAACTTTTTAACCCGCTCCCTGCCCCGCCCCCCATGGTGTTGCGGCGTCAACTTGCGTTAGCGCTTGGCGTTAAACCGGTTCACACCGAATAACGGTGTGTATTTTCGTTAGGATATGATTTTTTTAATATACCGCCATAACGGTGTATTTGATCACACAACGTTCAGAAGGCAGCGCTGCGCGACACTGTTTCAGACGGGACCCTTTTCTATGCTGCGCTAAACACGCATGGTACGACTACGACTGCCACTTTCTTCATAGGTCCATGACTGCGAGGCCAACCGGTAAAAGAGTGTGTCAGCGCGCTGCGGCATCACTTACTTGATGTTGTTTAGATATGGAGAGATCGCAGGTGTAGTGGTGTGTGTGCGTGTGTGTGTGTGTGTGTGCGTGTGCGTCTGTGTGTGTGTTGCGAGCAAATGCGAATCTTCAAAGTTCAAAACAAACTCAAAGTCCGATGCAATGCATCCGAACACTATCTAGTTCAACAACCCAATAAACAAATCAAAAACAGAGTTTGCTTATTCGCTTCAATATTACTTTATTTATTCAAACTTGTTGGGCAATTAAACGAGCTCGGCTGGTAACCACGAGTCAGATACAGCAGCAGGCTACGACGAGCGGCCTCTTTGAAGACCAATGTTGTGTCTTCCTGTAGCCTGCTTGCGTTCCCTGCGTTATATTACTTTAATGACGACAATGCCAGTAATGTCTGCGCCATCCATGCGCGAAAGTGTAAACGCGAGCAGCATAGCTGCCGTGTCCTGCCTGCTTTCAGCGAGTAATTAATGTTATTTGTATATTATATTTATATTTTTTTAAAAAGAGATATTTATCAGTCCACCTCACAGCACTCACAAGCAGCCTTTCCTCTTCTCGGTTAAGTCGAGGTAATTATAATGCCAACCGTAAATCTTGCATATAAAGTAGGCTAGCAAAAACACCGTTGCTTATTCAATGTCTCAAGTGTCCACTGACTTTCTGCTAATAATATGTGAAACTCATAACAAGTCGTGCATGTATGCAAGTGTGTGCGGTTTCGTTTCTTTAAGTACCGGTTCGAGAACCGTTTTAGCACCGGAACCGTTTGAAAAGTACTGAGTAGGCACCGGTATCAGATAAAACCCAAATGATACCTAACCCTAACCCTATTGTGTGTGTGTGTGGAGGGGAACTTTTTTCGTAAAAAGCTTAAAATTTGCGTGCAAAACCTACAGACTGATAAACAGCGCAATAACATTAAGGAGAAATAAAACAAAGATATGAGTCATGTGATTCATGATTCGTGGTTTATCACCAACGGGGCAATTTCTTCTCTCTTATCTCTAGTGGTTTATTAGGTCAGAAGTGGTTTTACTGATAATTTGAGAAATGGTTCTTCCTTTCTCTTTGGCGTTTGTGTGTGTGTATGTGTGGATCCCTGTGAGTGTCTGTTCCTGTTTGTGTATCTTTGTATGTCCCTATGTGTGTGTGCGCGTGTGTCTTTCTCTCTCGCGCTCTCTCTCTCTCTCTCTGTCTCGCCCTCTCTCTCTGTCTCTCTCTCGCTCTCTCTCTCTCTCGCTCGCTCGCTCGCGCTCTCTCTCTCGCTCTCGCCTCTCTCTCTCTCGCTCTCGCCCTCTCTTTCTCTCTCGCTCTCTCTCTCTCTCTTGCTCTCTCGCTCTCTCTTTCTCCCTCTGTCTCTCTAACTCTCTCTGTCTCTTTTGCTCTCGCTCTCCCTCCCTCCCTCCCTCCCTCTCTCCACCTCCCCCACCCCCCCTCTCTCTCTCTCTCAGGTACCTGGGCTTTGACCATACCGTCACCCTGTTCCACATCCGTGACAGCGTGACGGAGGTGCTGGTGAAACCCATCCACCTCACCAACACCTTCCACTTCGCCATCCGCGTGCACCACGTAGCCCTGCCCGACGACGCCAGCGCCATGTTCAAGGTAACACCACCGCCTGCACCACCCACAACTCCACCACCACTAACACCACCACCTCCCTTAAAGCCACCAGCACCACCACCACTTTCACAACTACCACCACGGGGGGCGCTAGCGAGCCGCAATGGAGTAAGTCGCACTTTTGTGAGCTCCTCCAGAATCTCAATTACAAAGATATATTACTTGACATCTACGCTCGAAAATACAAATTAAATGTGGTAACTGTATAATCAACCCTACCCGGCAAAATCAGTGAAGAAGAACCGACGCCAATGGCAGCAAATCTCCCGGGAATATACAACTTACGAAGCAACGCGGCCAACACAAGGCCCGAACTACCCTCCTCGGCTTAAAAGTCCAGATAAAAACCCCGCCTTGACCCCACCTGTACCTGGAGTAAATACAAGCATGAATACCGCAACAATCAAAGCTGACATCCTTTCCTCATTGAGAAAAGAAAATATCGTCAGTTATCAGAGAAAGAATTGAAGAATGCCGCTTGGCGAATGATTTTGAATCGCTGAAGAAAAGAAATGATTGATGTGAAAACTGAGAATAGCTAAAAACACCAAGCAGCTATCCGCACAGAGGTTGAGCAGGCGCAAGCTAATGTGAAGGCCGTCGAGGATGGATTGTCAGCGTGGTCGGATGAAGTTGTATCGGTGCAAACTACGGTATCGGACCTCAAGAAGCAAGTCGAAGATTTAAAAGAAAAATGTGAGGACATGGAGGGCAGGATGAGGAGGGGAAACATTCGCATCACGGGAGTGACTGAAGAACCGGGGTCGAGCTCTCCCACCGCGGTCTCCAAACTTCTCAAAGAGGTGTTACACCTGGACAGAGAGGTACTAATCCAACGCTCACACCGCAGCCTGACACAAAGGAGACCCGGAGACAAGCCCCGTGTAATTATTGCGAAGCTACACAACGAGGGAGAAGCCAGAGACCGAGGCGGCCAACTCAACTACAAGGGAAACCCGATCGCTATATTCCCGGACTACACCGCGAATGTCGCCAGAGCCCGGGCAGCGTTTACACCCGCCAGGAAGATGCTTCAGGGGAAACCTGGGGTCCGCTACGGCCTGCTGTATCCGGCCAGTTTCCGCATCACCAACAACAACGATGAAGCGGGAGTTTCGCGGATGCTACTAAGGCAATGGACTATATAAAGAAACACATCCTTCCAGCTGATGGACCGGAGCACTAAGCGACAGTATCCCTTACTGTCATCAGGTTTGAGAAGAAAAAAAAAGAGTCTGATACGCTAAATCCGCGACCTTTATGGCAATATGAATATGCGATCTATTAAGCCAGCTGTTTGAATGAGGGATTGTCACCTGCACATTGTGTAAGTAACGAATAAGTGATGAGAGATTATCAGCATACTCAAAAAGTACATGGCTGCCTGCCGTTTTGGCTAAAGTAAATTACTATCAGTTACATTTGAAATTTAAGTTATTGAGTTCAAGATGTCTTTATTTTATATGAGGTTCTGGGGCAGCTCGATGTGCACATCTACTGACTGAATAGCCTATAGTTTGGCTTCTGCCCAAAACCAAAGCGAACTCTGACTGTTCGCACAGCTTGCAAGTTCGAGATGCAAGCCTGAAATCTGTGCCCCAACAGGACCAACCGGACACCTTATGTCAGCCGTGTTCTCGGCTATTTGTAGTTCTAATGTTCAGCTCTGTTTGTTGTTGATTCCCATGTTCCCCCAGGGATCTAAGAAGAGCAACAGTGAACTTTTCCATCCACATACTCTTTCAGGATAAGAATAATTTGTTAAAGTTGAAATGCTACAAAAACGTATAATGCTGTTATCTTAGTAATTCTTAGATATCTTTTCATGTAGCCTCCAGTCTTTACCTTGTATCAACCCGCTTTATTATTTGCTTGAATTTTATTTTCTTACAACTTTTTTATCAGTTGTATTTTATATTGTGTTTTACTCTTTCTTTTATTTCAATTACATTTGACCCTGCTCTTTGGAGATATGGGATCTCTTAAGGTAATAAGTTACAATGTTAAAGGTCTCCACAGCCAATCAAGAGAAGAAAAATTATTAATCAGTTAAAAGAGAAATAGTTGCCAGATTGCATTCCTGCAAGAAACTCACCTTTCAGATAAGGAACACGAAAAATATAAGAGAAGTCCTGGGCAGATAAGGTAATTTTACTCATCACACACCCATCCTGGTCGGAAAAGAGGTGTAGCTATTTTTGATACACAGACAGGTCAATTTTACATCTACACATCAACCAAAATTCATAAAGACTCGACAGGGAGATTTTATAATGATAAATGGATTGATTGATGGAGTGGAAGTTTGTCTTATGAAATATATATGCTCCAAACGAGGATGAGCCTAGCCTTTATTCGCGTACAATGTTCTCCATAATATTACAGCATAGCTCTGGTATTTTATTGTGTTAGGAGGAGATTTTTAATTGCGTCATGTCCCAAACATTTAGATAGAACAACCTAATGTCTAGCACTTCTACTTCTAGGATGAGCAATATGCTTAGGCATTTATCGACAGAATCTGGCCTGGTGGACATTTGGAGAAACAAACACCCTAAAGGCAAAGACTTTACCTTTTTTTCGCATAGGCACTCCTCATACTCCAGAATAGACCTCTTTTTTACTCCCAAGGCAGAATCTTATAGAGTAGTTGACATAAAGATCCTCCCAATTACATTATCCGATCACGCTCCTCTCGTATTGTCGTGGAACATTGGTAACAGGCCAGCAAACTAAACAAATGGCGATTAAATGCGTCGCCTCCTCAATGATAAAAGAATTCATTGCAATTTATATAAAACTGAACAAAAAAATTATCTTGACACTAATACTTCACCTGAAATATCACCCCTTACTCTATGGGACTGTGCAAAGGCATATAATTAGAGGACCGAATCATTTCTTTTACAAGTGCCAGAAAAAGAAAAAGGGAAGAAAAACAGCGAGAGCTAGAAGACAAAATAAGGCAGCTTGAACAGCAACACAAAAGAAACTCAACCTCAAGCTTATTAAATAATTTGAAAGAAGCACGCAGAGACCTAAACAGCCTAATTAATGAAAAAATAGAGGGCAATTTATAAGATTCACTAACCAAAAAATACTACAGAAAATGGCAATAGGGCAAGTAGGCTATTAGCATTATAAACTTAAAAAAACAACAATCATCAAAACATAGTACAGAAATTAAAGGAAAAATAATTCAAACTCTCACAAAGCCGGATGAAATATCCAAGTCCTTCGCAGAATTTTTACAAGAATCTGTACAAAAAATACAGACACCTGCACAAATGATGAGGAATTGGGCACAATTTTTTAAAAGACATCAAATTGAAAGAGTTACCTGAATCTATGGCAAGAGAACTGGATGAGCCAATTAAGGACCTGGAAAATATTTCAGATAATCTCCACACTGAAAAAATAATAAAAAGCCCTGGCCCGGATGGGTATATTAACGAATTTTATAAAGCTTTCATAGAGATTATATCACCTTTATTGCTAGACGCTTACCATCATGCATTAAAATCTGGAAACCATGGCCCCCTCTTGGAGAGAGGCTACTATAGTAGTGATACATAAAGATGGCAAAGATCCCACCAAATGCCAATCATACAGACCTATCTCATTATTGGAATACAGATCTACGAATCCTAACTGCTATTCTGGCAAGACGTGTCAATAAAAATGACTACAGAAATTATCCATCCCCGATCAGACCAGGGTTTATAAAGGGGAGAATACTATGGAGACAACATCAGAAGGTTATTAAATTAAATGACACACCCAAAAGTTAAAGAAGAGGAGTCAATGATATTATCCCTAGATGCCATGAAAGCATTTTGGACCAGAGGTATCCTGGCAATACCACTTATTCAAACTCTGAAACGATTCCAATTTGGGCCCGAACTTCATCAAAATGGATACAAACCTTGTATTCGGATCCCACAATCCGCAGTTAAGGTGAATGGATTTCTCTCAGACCGTTTCACTCTGGAACGTGGGTGTAGACACAAGGTTGTTCACTATCTCCTCTGTTATTTGATATCAGTATTGAACCATTAGCACAGCTGATTAGGGATAATGATGATATTAGGGGAGTTACGATAAACGGGAGAACCAGCATAAAATCTCAAATGTATGCTGACGATGTATTGCTGTAGTACCTTAACAAAAACCTGTAACAACAATACCATGTTTAAAGGAACATCATTTTTAACTTATGGATACTTCTCGGGCTACAAATTAAACGTGGACAAAACAATGGCCATGGATATAGGCGGCAAACATCTCAGATACAACTAAATTGCAGAGTGGGTTCAATTGGCCAATAAAATGGCATCAAATATTTAGGAATTCCATATACCACTGTCAATTAGAAAGAACTATACGATTTAAAATTACAAAAGTTTAATTCATAACATTAGTAAGGACTTAGACCGATGGTCAATATTGCCCCTATCTTTGCTGGGCTGCATTGAGAGTGTCCGTATGAATGTGCTGCCTAAATTACTATATCTGTTTTCAAATGTTACCTATTGACATCCCCAAAAATTACATTTGACAAATTGGACACAACTTATTTCAATATTTATCTGGCAGAGAAAAGCGACCAAAGAATTAGACTAAAAGTGTTACAGTTATCCAAAGCAAAGGGAAGGGCTCAAACTACCTAAATTTGAGATACTACTTTTGGGCTGCGCAACTAAAAACCGCTAAATAATATGGCTTCAGGACTTATCATACACACGCTGGCTCAAAATATTGAAAAAGAGTTTATGTGAAAAGACCTATTCAGGCCTTGCCATTCTTAGATGTCCATCCAAGTAAAATAAGTATGGGTGTCTGGACCAAAATTACATTAAAAATATGGAAGACAATAAAATCTACATTTGGGCTACCTAAAACAATTTCAGCACTTACAAATATTGGATATATGAATGATTTTGTGCCCTCTAAATTGGATACAGGCTTCAGGAAATGGTCTGAGTATGGACTCACCAATTTACATGAACTCCACAATGCTGGCAATTTTAAATCATTTACACAGCTGTCGGAGGAATTTAAGATACCAAGAACAGATTTCTTCAGATACTTACAGTTAAGGGATTTCTTATTAAAACACAAAGACTGGGACAAAGTTACTAAACCAACGCTAATTGAAGAGTTATTGAATTAAAGTACAAACAAAAAAATGGGATAAGAAAAATAATAAGCTATTGTTACCAAAATACTTCCTGAGCATAGAATTTGAATAATACTGCACAGGTTAAGGAGAGATGGGAAATTGAAATTAATTCCAACATATCACATGATATGTGGGAAAGAAATTTGTACTGAAGTACATATGGTAACTAAATTCAAATGTATGGAGAGAATTTAAAATGGAAGGTAGTCATGAGATTCTTTCGGACACCTGAAATTACAAGCTAAATTTAGCACACAAACACACTCAAATAAATGCTGGAGAAACTGTGGGCCACACATTGGTAATCAGACCCATATACTCTGGCTATGCCCAAAACTGGAAGCATTCTGGAAGGAAGTGTTTGAAACACTTAATAAAATATTTGATGGAAATATTACAATGGACCCAATGGTGGCCCTACTAGGTCTATTACCAAGAGGTATGGAAGGAAGAGCCAAAAAATATCTCTTACAGATACTACTAGCAACAGCAATTAAATGTATTACAGTAAGGTGGTTGAAGCCTGACCCTCCAACACACAATATGTGGACTGAAAAAATAAAGGAAATATATCAAATGGAACAAATAACATATTCCCTGAGGCTCCAAAAACATATATTCACTAAAAGGTGGAGCCCTGCTATGGGTATACTGATATAATTTTATTTCATCTTGTTTTATTCTATTCTATTTTATTTTATATTTTTCTTTGTCACTGTGTCTCCGTCTCCTTTGTTGTACCATAACTGTTACCTTGTGTATGAAACAGCAGATATGAGGAGTATGATTCTGTATATGATTTTGTATGAAACTCAAATAAAAATTAAGTTAAAAAAAACAACTACCACCACCACCACCAGTATCACCATCAGCTTGACTACAACCACCACCCTAAACACCACCGCCAACCCCAACACCACCCTAAACACTAACACTACCAACGGCTGCACCGGCAGATGTTGGTGGTGTTACCTAGCATTGTTATTTGTCAATAGCATCGTTACTAGCCTGCTCCTGACCCCCCCCCCCCCCCCCCCCCCCCCGCTGTGCCCCCAGGTGCTGAACTTCACGGACCCTGTCCTCATCCCCTCCCAGGGGTCCCTGTACATCTTCTCCCTGGAGTTCCGCCCGCTGCGGCCCTCCACCCACGTGGACAGCAACATCCTGCTGGTCACCAACGCCTCCAAGTTCCACCTGCCCATCAGGGCCTACACCGGCTTCCTGGAGGTAACCGCGGCGACGCAGCCTCAGCATCCGAGTCGTGCGAGAGTGACGTTTGTGTGTGGCCCGTGTGACGCAACGCAGGCCTCGGCATCGGTAACCGCCGTGGACCGGAGTGGAAAGCGACCAATCTTTGTGCGAAGATTGTGTGCGACGTTTGTGCGACGTTTGCGACATGACGCGGTGAACTTAAAGGGGCGGTGTTGCGCCACGGGGTTTGTGTGTATATCTGTGTTAGAGCATGGAAACCCGACCCGGGCCCGACTGGACCCGACGGTACCTGACGGGCTGGGTCGGGTACCGTCAAATATTTAGAAGTGATGCTTTGGTTTCGGGTCGGCCGGTCACATCTGCACGATAAGGAGTTGGAATTGCCATGGCCGTGGCTTTAGTGTAGACGTTTCACAGGCTAACTGTCCTACAGAACCTCTTGTGTAATTTTATGGAATTTATCGTTATCCTGGCCTTTTGGTTGGGCCTATTTGAATTTAAATTGGCTATGATTCTGCGCGACAAAGCGCGAGCACTCGTGTGCTCGCTGTCCACACGCGCGCTTGTCGCGCTCATCTGTTGACGTTTCCAAATGCCTTGCAGTTGTTTAATAAAGCCGTGCTTTCATACACACAAACGTAAATGCGTCATTAATATGGGAAAAATAGAGTTTAACTGTGTCGGGCTCGGGTCGGGCTCGGACAGGAAAATGCAGCCCGTTCCGCAGTCTAGTGTGTGTGTGTGTGTGTGTGTGTGTGTCCCTGTGTGTTTTTGTGGGTCCCTGTTTCTGTCCCGGTGTGTCCCTTTATGTGTGTGTTTCCCTTTCTCGAGGTAACACAGCCTCAGCAACCGTAACCACAGACTCTCGGAATCGCACCCTACCTTTTGTGTGACCTCAGGCGACACACAAACGTCTAACCTAAAGTTAGACTGAAAGACGCTTACGTTGCATGCTAAACAAGCTTCTGCATCCTGTGATTGGACACCGCAGCGCATTCAGTTTCTCCAAAAGTTGATTCAGTTTTGACTTTTGGCCGTGGGCTGATGGCATATTTTTTCGCGGCTTAATTGCAAGACCACCGTCAAAATGTATGGTTGAACCGGTGACTGACCCACTGACTAATGAAGGGAAAAGGGAATCCACTAGGGTAGCTGGGGGTACCTTTGGTGACTGCCGGCAGTCCTAGTTATTTATTCTTGTTTATCAGGTTCTTGAAGCAAATTAATTAGTGCTTAGTTTGTTCAATGAAAAAAAGTCCCTGCTTTCACTTATTTAATTCATCATTTCTTATTTTTATATTGATAAATATATCAATAAATGAGCTTAGCATTTGAAATGGAACCAGGCCCTGTTTTTATTCATTCAATGCATTATTGTTTTTCTATTCATAAATGTTTACATTAATGCATAAGCTTGTAGTGGAGTCAACATGTTTCTAACGGTGTCTCCCCCTCCTCCCTCGGTGTGTCCCCCCCAGCCCCTGGCTCTCCCCCCCAGCCTGAACCCCCGCTTCCTGGACTTCGGGGTCCTGAGCGCCACGGACACCAGCAGCATCCTGCTGACCGTCTTCAACAGCAACCCCATAGAGGTGAGTCTGTCTGTCTGTCTGTCTGTCTGTCTGTCTGTCTGTCTGTCTGTCTGTCTGTCTGTCTGTCTGTCTGTCTGTCTGTCTGTCTGTCTGTCAGTCTGTGAGTCTGTGAGTCGGTCTGTCTGTCTGTGAGTCTGTCTGTCTGTACTCATTATTTTAATTTTGAACAAAAAAGAATTTGAACACAAAAATAATCAGGCGTCCCCTTCAGAGTCACTCCTTAAAGGGCCGGTACTAATAAATCGGGGTATTATACCTTTTTTAAGAGGCATGGTATGGTACTAAGCTACGAGAACAGTTCCTCGAAACCTGTCGTAATTTGTGTCGGCGTGGTAACGGGAACTTCCTGTTTTTATCTTTAGCTCAAGGCCTCGTTTAAAGTGCGTATTGGAAGATAGATACTACAGTGAAGAATCATATAGGAAAAAAATTCGAATACACGATTTTTAAATTTTTATTAATAAATCTACACTACAAGTGGCATCTTGAGCCGTTTTTGTGATACAATTTTACTTCCGCATCTCAAACGCTCGTTTTCAAGCGTGACGTAGGAATTGGTAGACGGACGTTCTAATCATCATAGACTACATAGGCAACATAACAATGGATAACAGTTTCGGACCACTTCCGTACAATTTTGAGCCAGCTACCCGTGAGGGAGAACAGCAACCACCTAATAGGGGGAGACACCATGGCAATAGGAGGGAGATAGAGTTGTGGTGTCAGGAGAATCAGTGGAGAATTGGGCAGGTGTCTTGGTGAGTAACTGGCATTAGCTTGAGTTAATATTAGCTAATGACAGCAAATGATGGCCACGTTTCAATATTTAACAGGCATAACTTTGCTAGTACTTGATTATATATGAATCTACAGGATGTATAACTCCACACTATCTCTTACATAACTAACTACTGGAAGGGATGGAGGGAAGGGCGACGGACGGGTGGGCGAGCAAGAGAGTGCGCGATCAAACTGAAAGAAACGAGCGAAGTTAACCTCACATTTCATTTTGATAGGTGCTTGTGTGGGAAATGCGAAACGATATTGTTTCCCTATCCTAAAGGCAGTATCGTATAGTATAGTAAGTATATAGTATATAGTAGTAGTAGTATAGTAACGTTTCCGAATTGTTGAATCTCTGACTGGTCCGTGATCTTCACTGCCGCCGGTGGCTGAGCCCGAAGCTGCGGCTGGAGCGGCATGAATTGAGGGAATCACACCGGCTTTCAGCCTCACTCTTTTCTCGCTCCGAAAACCCATCTTGAACTCCATCATGTCCCCGGAAACATAGTCCTCAGGTCTAAAGTGAGCGCGCAAATGAACGAGTATTTGGTGACAGAGGCGAAAAAAAAGTCCTTTCTCTTCACCTGAACAAAATGCACCCAGGCTCGAAAGCCTGCTCCATCCTTTCTCCGATCGGGGAAACTGTGAAATCGGTGATGGTCGGACAGGAGGTCGGAGTTGGAACAACCCCCACAGATACAAAACCTCATCTCGCCGATTAAAAAAAAAAAAAAAAAACGAATATGGTGAATACAAGACCGCCACCCGCGGTAAAAAGGCTCCAGGGGGTCATAAAGGCAGCGCAGAAAATCGCCGGCTGCCCACTTCCCTCTCTAGATGAACTGCACAGCTCACGCTGCCTTAAAAAAGCTAAATCCGTCCTGCAGGACTCATCACACCCCGGCCACAAACTGTTTGAACTACTGCCATCAGGCAGGAGATACAGGTCCATGAAAACCAGAACAAACAGACTACAAAACAGTTTTTATCCAACAGCCATAACCTCACTAAATGTTGCTACCAGAGCATAGTTGTGTTGTGTATCACATCTGTGTAGGCACATTTATAAATGTGAATGTTTGTGTGGGTGTGTCTTATGTGTTTTTTAGTGTACTTAGTTGATTAGCTTTTATAGTTTTTTATTGATTTATTTATTTATACGTACTACCTCAATGTGATGTTTTTTACTGAACAAGGACTGCACTTAATTTTGTTGTACTTGTACTGTTACAATGTTACAATGACAATAAAGATTCTATTCTATTCTAACTACTCACAACTACGCATAGAGCTGAGGCAGCAACAGCGACCGCGTCTACCAATTCCTACGTAATATGACGCGTTTGACGTATCACATAAAAAAACAACGGTTTTTGAAGCCTTGCTCAAAATAGGCACTTTAAAACTGGATTTTTTGCCGATATAATATTTTTAACTGATAAAATCCTGCATTTCAATTTCAAAGGGCAATTTCAGAGAATGTTATGTTTAAATATTTAAAAAAAAATTAACTTCCAATACGCACTTTAACCGTCAATTCGGCTGGCTGCTGAACTGTCCTGGTCTTGCCATGTGGGTGGGGCTTAACAGTGCTGCAGGCCAATGATTGGTCGATTCCAAATTGGGCGGAAAAATCGGTTGGCATAAATTTTTCCTTCATTTATGTATCACCTGTCTCTCCCCCCCCACCTCCCCCCCAGTTGGTGCTGCGGCCGTGGCAGGTGACGGGGGAGAGTGTGGTGGTGGAGCTGCTAAAGACGGAGCGGGGGAACCGCACCGGCCTGCTGAGCCGCTCCCGGGAGCTGCTCAACGCCACCGCCTCCACGCACAAAACGGTACCCCCCCCCCCATCCATCCATCGTCACCTTGACAATTCTCTGTCTGAGTCTGACGTCCTTGGCGTCCCGAGCATTCGCTCTCACTCTCTCGTGCTCGCTCTCTCTTTCTTGCTCTTTCTGTGTCCATACCTCCCATCACTCTGTCTCACCCATCCCTCTCTGTCTCCCTCTCTCTTTCCCCCTCCCTCTCTCTTTCCCCCTCCCTCCCTCCCTCCCTCCCTCCCTCCCTCTCTCCCTTACCTCTGACCTCTAGGTGATCCCTTCCTCCCTCTCTGACCTCTCCGTCTCTCCCTCCCTCCCTCTCTTCCTCCCTCTCTGACCTCTGACCTTTCGACCTCCAGGTGATCCTGGCCTCGGGGTACTATGCCGTGTTCCGGGTCACCCTGTCCGCCCGGGGGCTGGAGGGCCACTACAACGCCGCCATACACATCACCACCGACTATGAGGTACCACCGGCCCACAGCTGAGTGTGTGTGTGTGTGTGTGTGTGTGTGTGTCCCGTTTGTACGAGTGTATCTGTCTGCACGTTTGTGTGTCCCCTTTGTGAAAGTGTGGTTGTGTGTGTTTGTGTGTCCCGTTTGTGCCAGTTTGTGTCTTCCCCCTGTCTGTCTGTCTGCATGTTTGTGTCTTTCAGCCTGTTTGTGTGTGTGTCCTATTAGTGTGAGTATGTCTGTCCCATGTGTGTTGTTCTAGTCTCAGTGTGTGTGTGTGTGTGTCTTCCTCTTTTTCTTTGTGTGTGTCTGTCTGCATGTTTGTGTCCTCTTAAGGTACGGCCTCACCAAACGCGTTACTCGCGTTAGGGGCGTCGAAAATCTGCATTCTTGCATAGGGAACCATTGGTTTAGACGCATTACACGCGTTAATGACGCACATAATGACGCACGTAAACGCACCAACGCACCAACGCGCCAACCTTTAACGCAAGTGACGCTTATGTGCATTGTACTTTCATAATGTTGCTTCTGTGAATGTGAAGGATGTTTTGTTTGATAGTTATGACGAAGAGGGAGCGCTCCATTCACTTGCATGTGCAGCGTCTTTGGTTGCTAAGCAACCTCAACGTCTTTGGCGGACTATTTCGCTGCTGATCAACAGATTCAACACTACGAATGCTGGAGACACACCATGTGAAGTTATTTAACCCGATTATTTAAGCAATATCACATGAGAGGGAGTGCTGTTGTATTGTATATCAGCACGGCTGTGATTCGGTCGTAGGCACGAGGCCGCAGGCCGAGTGCCGCAGATAATCACACCGTGCTGATATACAATACAACAGCACGACCTCGAGTGTGATATTGCTTTTATACAACAGTGCTACGAGCACATTTTATTAGTTAACAGTAATAAGAAACAAGAGATTATGATTTGTTTGTTTAGTAATCATTTATTCGGCTCCGCCAACACAAATAGTTCCGCAACTGAAGGGAGACAGGGCTGTTGCCAGGCAACACATATACAGTACATAAACATTCCTAGACACAAGCTCGCTACTCTGTGTCAGAGCGGTAGGCTCTGCTCTGTGTCCGCCGCTTCAGCTGATGTAACGTTAGCTAATAACGGTTATTAGAACGCCCGTACAGCGGAGTGATTATGTCTGTAAAAAGTCGCAGTGCAGTTATACTGTATATCAGCACTCATGGAACGTCTCTTGTCCAATCAAATAGCTCGGTTGGGACCGGTCGGAACTACCTGTTGTATAATTAAGCAATAGATCACGACAGGCCGTGGTATATGCTCATTATACCACAGCTAAGGGGCGTTGTTCGGCCCGACGCGAAGCGGAGAGGACGACAACCCCCTTGGAGTGGTATAATGAGCATATACCACGGGACTGGAGTGATCTATTGCTTTTATAAAACGGTTACCAATAAGGGCAATATGAAAGAGGAATACGCAATCAAAAAAAAAAAAAAAATCACAAATTAGCCTACCTAACTGATAAAATAGCCCCATTATGAAAAAAATAGTCCCTCCTTTCCGGACGTTAGCTCTGCATGTCTCTTTTTCTCGCCTTTTTCTTCAGGAGCAGGTCACTCCTCAGTCCCCTCTACCATTGTTAACCCTATCCGGAGGTGAAAGTTAACCTTAAACATGTCAATTCAACGAATTTAGTCAATTTATTAACCTTGTCAAACACTTCGGCTACTTTTGCTACCTAGCCTCCTACTGTAACAGTTGGTTGTTGCCATGGAGACATTGTTGCTTGCGGAATGATATGCTGCGATAAGGCTTTTTAGAATAGTAGCCGTGGTATATGCTCAATATACCACGGTTAACAGCCAATCAGATCGCCGGATTTCACCTTTCCGTTTTTATAATGTTATTTATATCCAAGATTATTTAATCTAACCCGATCTAAACTCTATCATGCACCAAAATACGGCGGCGTTTCGGTTTCCTACCTCAGACTCCTAAATACAGCGCAGCGAGGGTGGCTGCGTAGGCGCGTTAGGCGCGTTGAATGATTTTTGTGGCACCCAATGATCAAGCGTCCGGTTAGGCGCGTTACTCGCGTAATCTAACTTCCGTAACGCGTTCAGTGTGGCTGCACCTTTAGTGTGTGCGTGTGTGTTTGTCTGCACATTAGCGTGTTTTTTTCTTTCATTTGCATTAGATAATGGTGCTGAGAGTGTGTCTAACGTTGTGTTCGGTTGACAGATTCTCACCGTACCGGTGAAGGCGGTCATCGCCGTGGGAACCCTCACCAGTCACCCCAAACACATCGTCCTACCACCGTCGTTCCCGGTAGGTGCTGCTAATAAAGCTTTTAGTTCATTTTCTGGACCGCAGAACCCTGCTCAGGGAATCAGACCGCTACGACGTTTTGTGCAGAATATATAAATATTTTGTAGTTTTATTGCTTCCAGATTGTGGGTATTTCATGGGTTCAGTAGTGAATTGTCGGTATTCAGTGGTGTATTGTGGTTATTCAGTAGTGCATGTGTGTATATTGTGGGTACTCAGTGCTGTATTGTGGGTATTTATTGGGTATTCAGCAGTACATTGTGGGTACAGTAAAGGAGAGCCCTGACCTATACCCCGAACTCTGCTCTGTCTTCCGACCCCTGACCTTTGACCTCTCTGACCCCCTTCCAGGGTAAGACGGTCCACCAGAGCTTCAGCATCATCAGCTCCTTCTCCCAGCGGGTGAAGCTACTGCACATCCGCTCTTTGAGCGACGACAAGCGCTTCTTCTACCGCCGGCTGAAGACCAGCCGGGACGAGCTGGAGCCCAAGAGGAAGTCCAAGGTACCGGCATGCCTGAACACCCTCTGTCTGTCACTCTGTCTGTCTGCTCCTCTGTCTGTCCAAGAAGAAGTCCAAGGTACTGTCTGTCTGTCTGTCTGTCTGTCTGTCTGTCTGTCTGTCTGTCTGTCTGCCTGCCTGCCTGCCTGCCTGCCTGCCTGCCTGCCTGCCTGCCTGCCTGCCTGCCTGCCTGTCTGTCTGTCTGTCTGTCTGTCTGTCTGTCTGTCTGTCTGTCTGTCTGTCTGTCTGTCTGCCTGCCTGCCTGCCTGCCTGCCTGCCTGCCTGCCTGCCTGCCTGCTGCCTGCCTGCCTGTCTGTCTGCTCCTCTGTCTGTCTGTCTGTCTGCTCCTCTGTCTGTCTGTCTGTCTGCTCCTCTGTCTGTCACTGTCTGTCTGCTCCTCTGTCTGTCCAAGAAGAAGTCCAAGGTTCTGTCTGTCTGTCTGTCTGTCTGTCTGTCTGTCTGTCTGTCTGTCTGTCTGTCTGTCTGTCTGTCTGTCTGTCTGTCTGTCTGTCTGTCTGTCTGTCTGTCTGTCTGTCTGTCTGTCTGTCTCGTCCATCTCTCTGTCCCTCCCTCTCTCCCATCCCTCCCATCTGTCCCATCACTCCCATCTCTGTGTCCCTCTCCCATCCCTCTCTCCCTCCCTCCTGTGTTTCGTAGTTTGAATGTCTTAATATTCAGCGCCCCTTGTGTTTTGGTTTTTTTTCTCAGGTGGCAAAGATCTATTTTGATGCCAGCCTGCAGTGTGGGGACTACTGCTACGTGGGCCTGCCCTTTATTCTGAAATGTGAGTCCGTCCTACTCACAAAACATGAAATTGCATTCAAAAATAGGTTTGATATTTCATATCTCATTGGAGCCATACACATCATGTAATAGCTGTGTGTGAATATTGACATTTTATATATTGAATATTGACACACACAAATCTGGAATTTAAAGTAAATACTTGCAATAATATTTAAAACAATCTATTTTTTTTAAATTAAAAATATAATTTCAACCCTACATTTATGTTTGTAAATCATGTCCACACTTTAGTATTTTCTCCACCACTAAGCAGACAACACATGGTGGAGAGAAATACTAAAGTATGGACACGTGACCGTACATTCATGTATCCATACTTTAGTATTTTCTCCGTCATTCCCCATGACTGTGTAACTTAAGTTGATTTAACGTAACCAGGGTTGGGGTAGAGATACTGCGTGTTTAAGTTCTTAGGATCATCTTAACCAAGCACTAAGGAGCTAATTGAAGTGTGGCCGTGTAGCAGTGTGGCCACCCTTAAGGGTGGGGTCCAGTGGCGGTGAGTGACCCCAGCCGGTGTGTGTTTCAGCGGAGGCCCCGGGCTCCGGGTTGGCCCTGCAGGAGGACATGTGGGACGCAGACGTGGACCTCTACCAGATGTTGAACAAGAGGTGGAAGGCCCTCAAGGAGAGCTCCCAGCACATGTAGGTCTCCTTAACTTAACTAAGGTCCCCTTAACTTAGCTGAGGTTCCCTTACAGGTATGGCATGTGTATGTTCAACATCTATGTTTCAATAGCTCTCCTCCTCCACCCTCTCTCTCCTCCTCCACCCTCTCTCTCTGTCTCTCTGTCTCTCTGTGACCACCTCTCTCTCTCCTCCCCCCCTCCCCTCCTGCTCCTCCTCCTCCCCCCTCCTCCCCCCTCAGAGCGGAGGCGGTGTTCGAGGCCAACGCGGACCTCCAGAAGAACATGCAGACGCGCGTCCTGGCCCAGCTCAAGTGGCCGTCCATCATCAACTCCTCCAGACACGTCATTTTCCCCCTCACCTCCATCAACAGCTCCTCGGTGAGACACACAAGAAACTCAGGACTTCAGGAGACATGAAGACGTTCAGACGTTAAGAAATGATGACACCAAGACACTAGGACACCATGACGTCAAGGGAGTTTTCAGGGCTCACTCTCTCTGTGTCTCTGATTCTCTCTCTCTCTCCCCCTCCCTCCCCCTCCACCCTCTCTCCCCAGGAGGTGGAGGTGACTCTGGAGAACCCTGCTGACAGCCGTCTCTACATTCAGATCCTCCCCCTGGCGCTCTACTCCAACCCCGCCGCTGTCACTCAAACGCTGGCCCAAACGTACGCTAAGACCCGCCCCCTATGTATAGGGACACGCCCCCTCTATGGGCAAACCCCTTCACTATCGTCTTTCATTGAAACATAGTGAGGAGACTCAAACGTAAGCAGGGACACGCCCCCCTCTGTGTAGGACCAAAGCCCCTTTCTATAAGGACACGCCCCCTCTGTACAGGACCACGCCCCTTTATATAGGGACACACTCCTCTGTATACGGACACGGCCCCTCACTATGTGGTCACGCCCCCTATGTTTAGGGACACACCCCCTCTGTATAGGACCACTCGCCCTTGGGAGATACACCCAACTGTATAGGGACACACACCCTCTGCTGACGATAACATATATGCCATGAGGCCAGCGATGTGTGACGAACGTGTGAGTGAGCGCTTTGTGTCCCTGTGGCTGTTCCCACTCTTCCCACTGTTCATTCTTTATTCCCCTTCCCAGTTTTCCCATGGAGCGCCTTCCCAACTTTGACGCCAGCACCCTGGAGTTCCAGATCCACAGGAACCAGGTGAGTTCACCTGGGGACGTGCCGATAAAAGGGAGGGTGTATGAATGGGCGGCTGTGTGTGTGAATTGGTGAATATGTGTGTGAATGGTTGAGTGTGTGTATGAATATGTGTATGAATGGGTGAATATGTGTATGAATGGGTGAATGGGTGTGTCAATGGGTGAACGTGTTTCTGCTCAACACCCTGAATGTAAACATAAAAGGTGCACCCTCTCTCTCTCCCTCCCCCAGTCGACAGCCCCCCGGTCCTCCGGGGGTTTCGTGGAAGGCGCCCCCCGGCCCCACGTCTACAACGTTCCCCTGAACCCCGAGGAACACCGGAGGCTCAGGCTGCGCTTCTCCCCGCAGGGCAACCACACGGTGACCTCACTGCTCATCCTCAGGTAGGGGGGTCTGGGTCAGGGCTGGAGGGAGGCTAGGGTCTGCCCCACAGGGTCCACTTGGGCTCCATATAGTGTGGGATACACAAAGATGGATTTGCGGTGCCTTCCCCATATACGTATTCCCTGAATAGTCTGCTATGTACTGTAGTGTTGGCCTTTCTCCTGTTTAATATCCGAATCATACCAATCAAAAACGAGATTTTCTAGTAGAGAAAGCGCAACAATTTAGCTGTAATTGTTGAGTGGATTTCCACGTCAATTATAACCCACTTAACACACTTAGGTGAGTGGAGCCGTGTCCAAAGAATGTCCTCTAAGGACTTTGGCATGTTTACCGCGGGCCATAATCCCACACACACTCCATAGACCACACAGACAGAGCATAGAATAGAATAGACCAGAGCACAGAACAGGCAGACAGAGCACAGAACAGGCAGACAGGACAGAACAGACAGAGCACAGAACAGGCAGACAGAGCACAGAACAGGCAGACAGAGCACAGAACAGGCAGACAGCACAGAACAGGCAGAGCACAGAACAGGCAGAAAGAGCATAGGACAGACACACACACACTTTCAAGTAAAGACACACACGTGCACGCATTCATTCTCCACACACAGCGCGTGTGTCGAAGTGCACACCGGTGTAGCTCGTTAAGGCACGATCCAATTAACTCAATTTGAGCTCCCCCCCAGCGGGTCAAACTGCAGATTGTGTTACTCACAGCTTTTTGTCGTACGGCACCACGGTGTGCGTTTCACGAGGGTCATGCTGGGAATGTAGCGCAGAAGGTGTCGGCGTGGAGGTTGTAAGGTGACGCTTTGACACCAGCCTTCACCTCTGACCTGTGTGTGTGTGTGTGTCTCTGTGTGTGTGTGTGTGTCTGTCTCTATCTCTGTGTGTGTCTCTTTATCTATATCTGTTTGTCTTGTGTGTATGTGTTTCTGTGTTTGTTTCTGTGTGCGGTGTGTGTGTCTATATTTGTGTGTCTCTGTGCGTGTGTGCGCCTCTCTCTCTGTGTATGTGTGTCTCTCCCCCCTCCAGGAACAACCTGACGGTGGTGGAGTTCCTGGTGGTGCAGGGCCAGGGCTGCTACGAGCGGCTCAGGTTGGGGGGGAAGTACCCGGGGCCGGGGGGCTTCCTGCGCTTCAAGATGGTGGAGTCCCACCTCAAGGAGTGCACTGACAGTAGGTCACACCCTGTGTGTCTGTCTGTCTGTCTGTCTGTCTGTCTGTCTGTCTGTCTGTCTGTCTGTCTGTCTGTCTGTCTGTCTGTCTGTCTGTCTGTCTGTCTGTCTGTCTGTCTGTCTGTCTGGTCTGTCTGTCTGTCTGTCTGTCTGTTGTGTGCTGTGTGTGTGTGTGTGTGTGTGTGTGTGCTCGTACACGTGTATGTTAACTCGTATGTGTGTCATTGGTGACTGTGGTGGTTTAAAAAAGAAAAATGATAAAAATTTGTCATTCCACAGAAGATTTCAAGATTGTCAATAAAGTTGTGTCCAAGTAATTTCACACCATCGTCCCTAACCCCCATCCTGCCCTCCTCCCCCTAACCCCCACGCTGCCCCCCTGACCCTCCCCCTCCTCCCTTTCCTCTCCCTCCCCCTAACCCCTGGTCGATGTGGTGAATTTGTATTTTATTTGTGTAGCCGTTAATCAAAGGTGCATTTCCAAACATGTTCCCGAAATGTTTCAGAGAACCGGCCGAAGGAGCCCAACTTCACTCTGCGGCGGACGTTCAAGGTGGAGAACACGGGCCGACTGCCCATCGTGGTGCGGTCCCTGGAGATCAACGGCCGGCCCTGTGAGGGCTTCGGCTTCAAGGTGCTCCACTGCCAGGAGTTCTCCCTGGAGCCCAACGCCTCCAGGGACATCGTCATCATGTGAGTCGCCCAATCACACGCATTCACCCATTCATGCAGACATTCACCCTTTATCTCTCACATGAGAACGATGTCCCTGGTGCCCAACGCCTCGCGGGACATTGTCATCATGTGAGTCGAGCAAGAGTTCGGGATTTCTGGAGAGTTCTGGATTTCTAGAGACTTCTGGGTTTTTCTCATTCAGACAAATTCACCCACAATCACCCATTCATCGACCCATTCAACCATTCACTCGCATGATGACGATGTCCCTGAAGCCCAACGCCTCCAGGGACATCGTCATCATGTGAGTCGCCCATGCCATTGGCGCGTTGGTTGGGGTCGCGTAGAGCAAGTTCAGGGTTTTCTGGGGAGTTAGGTTTTTCTGGAGAGTTTGAGGTTTCTTCGGTAGTAAGGATGTTCATAGAAATCGATAGGTTAACCCATTCCCAGCTATTCTGTCCCGGGCATAACGAGCCTGGCCACCTCATAGTTCAGACCCAGGTGCCACTCATAACACTGATTATAGCTCTACCAGCCAGGCCCTGCTATATCAGAGGATCACAGCAGCAGTCTTGAAGGGCCAGATAACGAACACAACCACTTTCTCGCTGTTTTAAAAGTGGCCCGTTGTCTTAGGGCCCGTCCACACGGAGCCGTTTTTTGGTTAAAACGCAGATGTTTTGCATCGTTTTGGCCGATCGTCCACACGAATCCTGTAAACGCATCGCATGAACGAGCATTTTCTGAAACCAGTCCAGGTGATAAATCAGAACGCATCCCTTGATGTCGACTACGCAGCATACTGCGTCGTATGTTTGCCACACCCTCAGGTAACTTGACTGACATCTCATCAACACATCATACAGCTGTCCTCTGAAAGATATTTGCTTAGTTCTATCACAAAGCTCGGCCTCATGCTCATCAATTTTCTGCTACGAGATACAGCGCATCAGCTTTATGCAGCCAGTCTTCTCGTTCGGTGAATTCTACAGCGCACCATAGCTGAATGAGACGCACACGAATCACTTCTCTCTGACGTGCGGTCATAAAATGTGGCCCGTTGTCTTAGAATATTTTTTGTGTGGAGCTCTGGCTGGCCAGCGACGTACTTGTTTCTGAAAGGTAAACTGTAAATGGACTGCATTTATTTAGTGCTTTTCTGACATGGGGCTACTCAAAGCGCTTTACAACATTGCCTGACATTTACCCATTCACGCACTAGGGATGGGCAACGATCGTCGAATAGTCGAATAGTCGGAGTCACGTAGAATATCGAATAATAAATGTGACTATCGTTTTTTTCACACCAAACGCGACATTTGTCGCCCGCTACGGCCATCCGGAGGCTCACAGAGCTTTTGGCCGTGATATTATATATCCAATTATATTATATTATATACTATTATATATAGAGCTCCGGGAGTCGCAAACGGCAACAATCACATTCTCCTCCATGCCGCAGTTCACCCCGGACTGCAGTGCACTGAGTTTGACGGTTGAACGCTGATTGGCTGTTACACATGTCACTCAGTGGCCACGATGTTGAACGCTGATTGGCTGTCATCACGCGAAATTCGCGTCAAAGTTGAAATAGCGAATTTGTCGTGCCACAAATCCTTGTGAACGCGCTCGCCTGTGCTCGGCGAAAGTGTGACGCGAATAATCAAAACTTGTCGCCGGTTTTCTCTCGCGAAAAATTTGCCCGATACGCGTCTCTACGTTCACTTTCTATGGGATCTTGTTGCCCCGTCGCGTTTGGTGTGAACGCACAATTTACACGGCTCTTCTCAATGCTGTTGAACGCTCCGTTGACTTGCATGGGCCTTCTCAACTTCCGGTGGTGAATAGCGTCCTCGGTTGCTAAGCGACGTCAACGTCTTTTGGGGACTGTTTCTCTGCTGATCAACACCACGAACGCTAGTAACAAATAAATTGTAAAAAGACACACCGTGTGAAGTTATATTTTTGATGTGTCTAGTTCACCGTCATGCAGGCTGTGTTCAGTAAAATAAATAGCGATCCGTTTTTCGGCGCATGTAGGTCTATCTGCCTTAAGCCCACGTTGAAATCATTTTGATGTTGAATGTTGGCGCAGTTGTTAAATAAACAGATTGATTTCATACAAGTCATAAAAGCCTCTCCCTGTGTCATTGTACGTGCGTGTATCCGAGGTGCGTGTGTGCGTGGGGGTTCTTGATTGAGCGATTTTCGAATATTATTCGAATATTTTCTCAGCGAATATCGAATAGTATTTTTGCCAGAAATGCCCATCCCTATCACGCACACAGTCACCCGTTCACACACACATTCACCCATCCATACACACATTCACCAATCCATACACACATTCACCCATTCCCCTGAGGGCGACAGTCAGCTGGTCAGGAGCAGTCAGGGTGAGGCTTCTCGCTCAGGGACACCTCGACACTCAAACTAGCAACTTCAGGTCACAAGGCAACCCTCTGTACCTCCTTCAGACATGCAAACGGCGCACTTTTTGGCGCGTGTCACTGTTTTATCATACATTTTGGGGACCTGTGTGGATTGTGCAGATCCAAAGAGTTTTTTTGGGGGGGGGGCGTGTGTCAATAATCCGTAATCTGCAGACATGGGGGACTCGAGTCACATGACTTGACTCGAGTCGCAAATTTGAGGACTCGAGACTTGCTTGACTAACACTGATAAAAGACTCGACTTGACTTTGACTTGGTCTTCATACTTGGGACTTGACTTAGACTTGAGACAGATGACTCGAAATGACTTGTTAGAAATTATGTTGGATTTATATATATATATTATTTATTATTTTATCTTGAAACATGATCGGGTGATTTTACAGTGCAATGAATGCACGTATCTCGGGTGATTGCGCTCTGCACAGACAAACTGCCGCTGCGTGAGCAGGTAATTAGAGCAGCCGTCATGGACGCGCAAGACCAAAAATAATTCAAATTGGGTTCAAGCATTAAATGTCGATGATAGTAAGAAAAAGAGGCCAGCGGTATGCCAGGTCTGCAGCTAAAAAATCTAACTTCATCCGTCACTACAAAACCCACAAAAAAAGGTAAGCTAAGTGACTGCGAGATTGACTGATTGACTTGAACTGTTCTCGTATACAGCCACCCAGAGGTTCTATTTGATTCTGTTCATAGGTTGGAGGTAATGAAAATTCACTCTTCACATAATGGTTTTGGGATGTTTTGCAATAGTTTGAGTTATTGTTAATATTAAGACATCGTTATTGTTAATGTTGAAATAAAACTCAACTTATGAACCACTCTCTTTACCGATTTTTAAACTTTGAAACTGGGTTAGATCATCAGATTTTGTATGACTTGACTTGCGACTTGCTTGACCTGAGCAATGACTTGACTTGTGACTTGCTTGATTCTCACCACAGTGACTTGGGACTTGCTTGAGACTTGAAGGTTATGACTTGAGACTTGCTTGTTGTGACTTGCACATAAGTGACTTACCCCCACCTCTGTTGACTGACTGAGACCCCTCGAGCCTTCGAAGTAAAGTGATTCCGGAAATGATTTTGTTAGGGGACCAATCACAGCCCTTGCCGTCGCGTCGACGGAAGGTTAAATATTGGATGCGCATGCGCACTTTAGAGCTGCACGTTCTGTCCGAGCCCGACCCGACATATTAACTGTAATTATGAGCCCAAGCCCGATTTCAACCCGACATTTTTTTTTAGCACATATGTAACTTTGTACACATTTGGCTACTAGTCATACTCTGCTATATCTATATGTAAGGGATAATGTATAGAACGCCGGTCATTATCGGGAAAATAAGCCCTGACAGTGCGAACAGTACACCGACGCGCAGCGAAGGCGTCTTGCTTCGCCCTGAAGGGGCTTATTTTCGATAATGACCGCCGACGTTCTATACATTATATCGCTTATTACACGGCTACTTGGCAAAACTAAAAAAAATAACTTCACATGGTTGGTCTTTTTAGCATTCGTAGTGTTCAGCAGAGAAATAGAGATTGTAGATCAGCGGAGAAATCATTTGTCCGCAAAGACGGTGACGTCGCTTAGCAACGGAAGGGATCATCCCTATGTTCCCGGGTCCTATGTTCCCCGTTTTTCCCAAAAAGGGTCCTATGCTCCCCACTGTTGCGGGGAATATAGGACCCTTTTCTGAGAAAAGGGTCCTATATTCCCCGCAATCTATCAATCTTTAAAAAAAAATTCAACTTTGACGCGACATTCGCGTGATGACAGCCAATCAGCGTGCAACAGCGTGGCCGCTGAGTGACATGTGTAACGTAACAGCCAATCAGCGTTCAACCGGCCAAGTGCAGTGCAGTCCGGGGTGAACTGCAACATGGAGGAGAAAGTGAAATTAGACCCGCCTTCTTTTAGCGTCAGCAGATAGCAGTTACGGAGATTCGTCCTTTTCGGGACGAGCCATAGATGACATTCGACGATAGACTGCTTTTATAGTAACCTAAAGAAGAGAGATTCCCCCGCCACTAAAAGTCCCGAAAAGCCTGTGCAGTAAATCGAAACCCTTGGTGAGTCTCCTTATGTAAAGATTTGGATTTGAATTGTGTTTTTGGTTGAGAGAACGTGATATAAGCCGTTAACTGGCCGCAGCTAATGCTGCTTGCTAACTGCCTAGCATAGCGCGTGGTGTCGCTGCACTTGGCGTGCCGTGACTGATGTGGGGGAGGGGACAGTGGCGAATTGAGAGTCTGGGGGTTTCACACCAAATTTGTACCGGGTGCCAAATTTGTACCGGGTTACATAATCCATTCCAAACCTGCCTAGCAACAGATGATCGCGGACGATCGCGTCGAATGACTAGGAAGGTTCGCGAACATTCTCGATATCGTTCATGGAGGGCGACAAGACAGATAACACTTATTTTACAAATTACATTTATTAGCATTCCTAATTACATTTATTAGCGTTCCTACACTTTAAACACAGTTTACTAGCTAAATTCGATTAAAACAATTAAATGCAATTACAAATATTAAAGTAAAAACACAAGTGTTATCTAGCGATCCGTTATATCTGTATTTAGGCCTATGTTATTTCGTCTTTGGCAACATGAGCACGAATGTTTTTTGAAACCTGCTTTATACACTCAGTTTACTAGCCTAAATGCGATTAAACAATTAAATCCAAATACAAATAATAAAGTTTAAGAACGCTAAATAAATGTATTATAGGAACGCTAATAAATGTAATTTGTAGAAGTATAAATATCTGTCTTGTCGCGCTCCATGAACGGATGATCGAGAATTGTTCGCGAACCTTTCCTACGTCGTTCGACGCGATCGGTCCGCGCGATCATCTGTTGCTAAGCAAGTTATTGGAAATTGGATCTACGTAACCGGTACAAATTTGGCACCCGGTACTAATTTTGGTGTGACACCGGCCCTAGGCAAAAATTTCCTAGGGAGGGCCCCTCCAACCAACTTTCATTCACCATTATTGTTATAAATAATCTGCCCCAAACAGTGTCTTGTACAAAAACATTTTATTTAAAAAAAAAAAAAAAATAATAATATATATATTATATATATAATATATATCATCTATAATATATATATATATCATCTTAAATAACTTCAATTGTTTCACAATACCATTACAATTTTAATTTCCAGCTTGGCTGACGGCAATCATATAGGGCTCTTACAAAATGTCCCCACATTTTTGTGAGGGGCACACCAGTAATTTTTTTTCTAACCTTTATAGCTGACACATCAAGTTAGAAACGAATGGTCACGGAACTGCTACCAAATTAAAAATGTTGTTTACGGGCCTTTGCTAGGGCAAATGCTGCCACTAAGTCCCCAAAATCTAAATTCGCACATTGTGCTCTAAAACTCTGTTAAAGTGCTCATCTGGAGTGGATTGCGTTTCTTCTCTGCCCTCATATAGGAAACTGCCTGGTTGTGTATTCGGCTGTCTCCTTACAGGAAATGTCCTGTCAATGTCGAGGGTTTCTGCTAATCTCTCTAGGCAATCAGTTTGAGCGCAGAAGCAAGTCCCACTTTTCCTGAAAATTATCTAGATATGCCCTCACTGTGCTTGTTTCTCTATAAGTGTTCCAAGAGAAACACTGGGGCTCTGCAAAATCTTGCTGACATGGTTAATTTTGAATACAAACACGTCTGTTACCAGACAACAGTGCACAGTAACAAAACTCATTGGTCAGGAGTTCAGCCTTTATAGCTGGTTTGCTGTGGACAATGTCTCTGTCTCTGTTCTTCCTGTATGAGAGGGTTTTGAAGAGCAGGACAATGCTGCTATGATGTCTGGGCAGGTGTAACGCACCACTTTAACACTGTCAATCCTGCCTCCCATCTGGTCACTTGACAAACACCTTAATTGTTAAGTTATTGACATGTTCCCTTAAAACTGCCCAGCTTTGCACAGAAAGAGCTAAATAGGATTGGTATAAATCTCTGAAGTACACACCAAGAAGGAGATGGAGACTACAGACCGGATTTGGCTGCATCTCTTACAACCAGAGTTTTAGTGGTGTGACTAAATGGCGGACACATAGTGCCTCTCATTTATTTGCATAGTCTTGCTTGAAGCCCTTGTTTGTGTCCCATCATGTTGCTTTGCCATTATCGTAGGATTGTCCACGACAGATCTGCGATGTTTCAAATGTAACTGTTTCCAACTTCTCCAGGAGTGTGTCTAACAGAACCTTTTCCAGTGGTGTCTAAAACATTAACAAACCTACAAATGTTTCAGTGATAGATGTGCACAACTTGCTGTCTCACAATTCACTACTCTCAAGACACAGAAAGTTGTTCAGTGTGGCCTTAGTGTCAGAGTTACAGTCCATTATCACAGAAAAAGTACTCTGGCTTTTTCACTTTACTGACTATTCTCTTCAAGGATTGTGTTCTCCAATTAGCGTGATTATTTCATTTGAATTTGACTGATAGGTAGTGGCACCTTAGTTTCTTTGTTTTGGAATCCTCCTCAAATGTTTCATTCATAATTGGATCAAATTTTGCCATCAATTCTATCTGTGATAGGAAATTGCCATTATTTGGGTCAAATAGTACACTTGTATGCCCTCTCAAAGAGTGGTTCTTTTCAGCCAGTGACATATAATGGCATCACTCTGTGTTATCACACCTTCCAGTGCTGCATCTCAAGGTGCATCAAGTCCTGTTTCATCTGATTCAATGGCTGTTTTTTGTTTTCAGCCTAGTTCTGGGAGATCATGCCAACTCGACATATTGCTAATATGTGTCTTGGAATACTCGTGTTCCTTCAAATGAGTAGCTAGGTTCTTCCAATTTCTAAATCCCCCCTTTGTAAGTGCATTGTCATGTTTCCCAAAAAGTGTACACGCAAAACAGAAGACTGAGTCTGTGCTAACTGAATATAAAAGCCATGTTCGCTGTATCTTCTCACCATTTTTCATTATCATTTTGTAGTTTTCCTTTGTAAATCTATGTGGAGTTTTCTCTATATTCTGTGGGAAAACTATATCTTTCACCTGTATAGGTCCTCTTCCTACTATTTTCACACCGGCTCAGTAATGGCCGAGCGACCACTTGGCCATTTTGCTAGGATCATCTGATGCTGATCCAAACCTTTTGTCATTGCCGTGGTGAGACTGCCTGCTTGAGTTGTTGATGCGTATTCTTTAGGATGGGCAGGTATTTCTGTCTCGCTGGAGGTAGATCTAGATGGGGCAGTGGGTGTTTCTGCCTCGCTGAAAGTGGATGTCAATGGAACTGTTAACAAAAAAGAACAGGGAATATTTTGTTAGAAATAATCTTAACGGCATGCTATATTTTATCAATAAAGTGGAATACTGAACTTACAGTTGTCATTACCAGCATTTGGACTCCTGCTTGAGTGTGATGCGTATTCTTCAGGATGGGCAGGTATTTCTGTCTCGCTGGAGGTAGATCTAGATGGGGAAGCGGGTGTTTCTGGAATACTGAACTAGATGTAATTATCAGCATTTGGAGGGGGCTTATTCTTCTCTTTTGTTGCTGTCAGAAAACATTCCTTTAAAAAGGGCCTGAGCGGAAAGTAATGAAATTTATATAGTTTGTAGGCTAAAGTAATACAAAACTGTTGCTTTAAGGTTTAGGCTCCATATACAGAAAACATTCATCAATCCACTAGATGCGCGCGCGCAGGCTAGAGCACAGCACTTAAAAAAAAAAAACTGAACCCGACCCTTGCCGTCTGCTGGTTAGCTGGTCAATCAAAGTATACGTTGCCCCGTTCCTTGATGTGATCGCGCTCATTGTCTCATCGTGAGACCCTGGCGAACACAGTGGATTCTATGAACAACGACAGATAGCCGGGGTTTCAACCCCTAAATCGCAGTTCTTTACAAAAAAACAGTTCGCAGCGTTTCGCGTTTTCTATTTTTTTCGGGCTGCTTTGTATAAGGATGGCTTGTGCATATACACAATGTAATTAGACTAAAGTAATATTGATATTCGATTTCTGTGGACTCTGATGAATTTTAAGACCCAGCATGAAATATCAATCATTCCTGAGATTCTAAGCCTTTCAAACGGTGCTATGTACATGACTTATTATTCACTCAACCTTAATGATGCCGGAAACTGAACCCAGCATGTTTGCGCTTGGCGGGGATCAGGGCCGGTGGCGTATAACTACAACTTGCGCGCCAGCGGGATTTGCACGATTAATGGTAAGTGCCAGACAGTTAGCGGCCGTCCTGTTCCGTTGCGCCAGTAGTTATACTAGCACAAAAAGACGCTAGCAAATCGTCGAGTATGTCGGGGCACCCTGATCTGATCCGAAAAAATTATACAATTTTTACAAACAAGTTGGAGGCGGCCGTGAACCGGAGTCCTCAAGTTTGATTCGCGGGCGCGGGGCCGTCAGTTAAAATAGCTAGAGACTCAATTACAGTATTTCGTATTTATTACTTGTAGTTACTTGGCCTCATAAATAGTCTTGCTCTACTTTACCACTTGCCGTTGCCCTGACATTTGTTTGTTCATATCTTTTTTTCGCTTTCTTTTTTCGTTTCCAGAAGGATAACTTCTCTTCATTTTCGTTTATTCACTGCATTTGAATATTATTATAAGAATTATAAGAAGGGTGGACGAATCGGAGTGGACACAGATGATGCATGGGAATGACAACGAGGGGGCGGGGCACTCAAGGGGGGCCCCCTTAAGGGGGTTGTCTCAACCTTGTCTTGAATGAGAGTTGTCTCTACGTGTCCGGGAGGGAGCTGCCGCTGGCGGCGTCACTTATGAGTTGATTAAGAATTTTGTTCGGTCTCCTTGGCTTGGAGGCCCCCTGCGGCTCGGGGCCCAAGGCAGTTGCCGCCTTGCCTGTCACCAAGCTCCGCCGTCTGGAGGGGCATGTGAGGCCCGTTGCTGCGGGGCTTGCGCGGCAGATTGTAGTTTTGCCCGTTGGCGCTTAGGCATGTTCTTCACTGTTGTGATGTTGCGCGGCTCTGTTTGGTGGATGTTAGTGACTTGGTGCTAGCTGCATTAAATTGCCTTATGGCTGAAAAGGAATATGTAAATCTGTGATTTACAGAAGTTATCTTCAAAATTATAATTTCTTTATGATTTATGTATGCTGCTGCTCGCGCTTGTTGTCCGCTGCCAAATCCATTACTGTTGAATTCCGTCAACATTGGTGGCTCAAAGCGGTTTGATCACTTCCAACACAGTGAGGAGCTTCCAATGCGTTTATATGCATGGTCACGGGCGGGGGCGGCCAAACGGCACTACGTAAAACTGCATGTTCCTCCCCAGCCACGACCAGAGAAGCATCCGTGTAACACTTGAGATGTGGGCACGTTGCTCTGCCCAACGGCACCCCTCTCGCGAGAGTTCGGGGGATCGGCCCCAGGATGGTCAAATCGGCGGCCACTGATGGGGCATCTATGAGCCGCCTCATGTTGAAGCAGCCCCAAGCGGCCCACCGTCGTGAGCTGCTGACATCCTGCCCCAGCAGCCTCAGGACAATGAGAGGGCTGTCACCGAAACCCGCTGGAGGACGAACCAACCATCGTCTCCATCCTATGCTTTGAGAAGCCGTGCTCTCATTACAGCTGAATCCAGCTCCTACCCCCATATACATCTCACTTGCCTGAGGGGAGAGGAGGGAGCTTTTCTTCCAATCATGGCAAAGCCAAATTCGACAGGTCGAATTGCCAGCTTTTTGTTTAAAATTGCTGCTGGGCCTCACTGTAGAGCAGCCATCAAAAGCGGTAAGATCGTCTCAAGTGGGTGTAGAACAGTACTCTCATTCCTGGTTTGCGGTGTGCAGCGGTGCCGGTAGGAGCCGTCTCCACGCAATTTGGAAAAAACCGTTTGTTGGGGCGCTAGGAAAATAGCGAGATGGAGCACGTTACTGCTACTGGTAATAGGTGGTGAACCCTGGCACATGAGAAAACGCAGGGAATTTCCTGTGGTTTTTGAGGGATACACTGTGACGTTGGCATCTATAGATCTGAGGGCCCCCGCCTCGGTATGTGATTTGAGGCCCAGCGCTGTTGGTGGCGGGCGCGTTCATTTTTCAGTGCTTACGGCTCGACGCCTAGCGCCGTAACAACAACAAAAGCGATGCTCTATTACGACATAGAATCTAGAACGACTAGTGCACGTAGCAGCTACGGAGGAGCTGTCTCGACAGGCGTCCTCCTTCTCTGCACGTGGGGAACGCTGGGGAAACAGTACGCTTACTAGTTTTTCAGAAAGCTTGTTTAACTAAGTGGATGTGTAGGCTACACCACCGGGATTGAACAACTGCCACATAATAATAAAGCATAAGGACGCCTGCTTGTGGCAAGGTATTTTGTTTTTTGTTGCAGTCAAGCTGGGTCGGCTCTTTTAAACTCTTGCAATTGAATTTTAGCCATAGCCACCAAGTAACTAAATTATCCAACGGTTTGCGTTCGTTACAGCTGTTGGTAGCAAAACGATGGTGAGATCGCGGTGGAGTCAGTCTCTTGATGACAGAAACGTGACTTTTGGTCATTCTTGCTTTGCTTGAATTTCTGTAATATTATTGTTGGTGGCGGCACAGTGCATCGAGTTTTGCCGTCCAGAAGATGCCTTGATGGGTGGATTGGATGTGATGCGTCGTTGACCTGAATGCAGAAACAGCCAAGCTCATGATGCTGATATAGCATTCACGACAAGAACTGGTCCGATAAATCGCCCTGTCTTTATTCTGAAAAAAAGTTCCCGACCAGGGGTTGAACGAGAATCTTGCTTCGCCCTGAAGGGGCTTTGTTTTTTCCTGATAATTGACCTAGCGTTCTTCTATACCGTTATCCCTTACAGTATGACATATGTGTTTTCAAAACAGCAGAGAGATATGCCAAGAAAAGTTGAAGCATGATTTACTTTATGCAAATTAGGGGACTTTCATTCTATCGTTCTACTTTGCTTCTATCATTATTGTTGTCGATTACCACATCGCTTGGAGGAACTATGCGGACGAAGCGTATGCTGATCTTCTGCCATTCATTTTCAAATTGAGACAAGTTTGATGGAGAAGCGATTGCACTTATTGCTGCAGCAGCTGGACGCAGGTGCATAGGTTGCAGTTGGAAGGGTCATGGACTAAAATTAAAGGAAGCCGACACAGTGGAATTCAGTGAAGCATAACTTTCGCCAAAAAGGATTTTAGAAAGAAAAACGATTGTTTGCTAAAAGTGCACACTCTGCATTAAAGAAAATTAAATTATTTTGCCAGCCAGGGGTGGTAAGGAATGCCCGTGTTATGCACGACTATTAAAG